>JAUIMM010000006.1:12055000-12345000 GCA_031769625.1 Taudactylus pleione
CCACAAATGTTCTATGGGGTTCAGGTCTGGGCTGTTTCCTGGCCATCCCAGCACCTGTATGTCATTCTCCATGAACCAGTGTTTGCATATACGTGCAGTGTGGCAGGGAGCTGAATCCTGCAAAAAAAATAAATAGGGCATTATCTGGAAAAAGATCCCTGATAGAAGGTAGAATTTTGGTTGTAGGATGGTGTCAATGTACTTTTTGCTGTTCAGCGTGCCATCTATGACATAAAGGCGGCCTACAGCATCTGCTGTCATACCTGCCCAGATCATAACACTTGTAGGATTCTTTGTTGTCACTTGAATGCAATCTGGATGTACCTCTTCCTCGATGCGACGTCTCACATATTTTCTCCCATAACTACCAAATATCGATATCTTAGTTTCCTCACTCCATATCACTTGTTTCCACTGACCTTCTGTCCATGCAATGTGTTCTTTTGCCCACTGTATTTCTTTCAGATGCTGCTTTTTATTTAACAATGGCTTTTTTCTGAAAATCCTACCTTTTAGGCCAACCATTTGTCTTCTCCGTACTGTTCTTGCACTGACAAAAACACTAGTTGCACTCAGTTCACTGCTAATGGCCGTTGATGACATCTATCTGTCCCTGACGCAAATTTGTTTTATTCTCCTATCATCAACAGCTGTTGTGCACTTTTTCCGGCCTTTTCCATCATTGTTTTGTATAGATTGTGTTTCCTGATAGCGTAAACAAAACTTTCGTACTCCTGATGTTGTCACATTCCCACCAACTTCTCTCGCAATTGCTGCATACAAAAGACCATTTTCACGTAACGCCACAATCCTGGATCTCTTTCTGGGTGACCAGTCACTACTTTGCCTGGACAACATTGTTGTATTTATTTCTTACACTGTCAATAGCACTAAACAATCCACACAAACATCCAACTGTAATTGCACTTCAGTAACCAACTTTATTCTGCAAAATGAAACAGCCAAACTGACCTATCCCACCTTTGAACATGACCTTGCACCTGCTCATAAACGACAGCTGATTGGTCCTCAGAATGACGATTCCGAATGGCTGGTAGTAGCTGTTACTACAATCCGCTTCTTGAATCTCACACATCTGTGCTTCTTTGTCTGACTGAAAGTAGCATAACTTCCCTTGCAATGCAAATATTTCATCTGTTTATTGTGTTGAATTCAGCATTACATTTCCTTTCATTTGATATATGAATCATTGCACTGCGTGAAGTGAAACAGTTTTTTAATAAGCATTCAAAAAAAAAAATTCAAATTTCAAAATGTGTCTGCAATTTTGGCCACCAGTGTATATATATATAATATATTTATATTTATATATATATTTATATATATAAAATCCACCAGATCCTCCATAGAAAGAAGCAAGCGGCACTCCATCGGTATTAATACAAAGTGACTTTACTGCATAACAGAAACCAACGTTTCAAAGCCGGGGCGGCCTTGTCATCAGGGTGTGCATAAACAACATAGTGTAAGGGTGCTTACCTTATATACCATAAGGAATACAGAAGTGCAGAGGATGTCCACTCGCGTCTCCGTGCTCCGGGCGCCGCTTGCTGATGACGTCATCATGCCACGTCTCGACGCTGGGCCATGAAATGGCATGCTACAAGTTGGTCCGAGTCTCTTCCTCTTCAAGGCAGAGACTCGGACCAACCTGTAGCACGTCATTTCAAGGCAGCCAGTCATCAACTGTCCAGTCTACGATACAAAATAATAGATCATGTACACGAGCTGACTTTGCGGGGAGACCGAACTAACAAATTACTTAAGTGGATAGTAGGGGTGAGCGGGTTCGGATTTCTGAAATCCGAACCCCCCCGAGCCCCCCCGATCCGAGTCCGATCCGAGTCAGGCTCGACTTTTCCCGCCTGACTCGGATCTGAAATCGAGGCAAAACGTCATCATCCCGCCTTCCGAGTCTCGCGGGTTTTGGATCCTATATAAGGTACCCGCGTCGGCGCCATTTTCTCACTCGGCTGTGGACAGTGAAGAGGGAGGGTGGGAGTTAGGGCTGTGTAGTGTAGTGTAGTGTAGTGCTGCTGTTGTCCACTACTTCAAAGTCCATACAGGCTGGCTGTGTTGTGCTGTGCTGCTGTTGTTAATAGGGGCTGTGTCCACTACTTCAAAGTCCATAGGGGCTGGCTGGACTGTGTTGTGCAGTCAGTTCTCCATAGGGGCTGTGTCCACTCCAAAGTCCTGTGCAGTGTCCCAGTCCTAAAGGAGTGCTGTAGTGTTGTCCAGGGGGTGCTCTGTCCATCAGGGGTGCTCCCCCCAAGTGCTAAAAAAATAACATATTTTCTGTGTTTGTGAATTGTGTGCGCAGTAGCCGCACGTGCATCAACAAAGTAGTGCCAAGCGTGCGCCTGTGTCATAAGTAAAGGGCCGGCTGGCTTGACCGTTAAAGGGTGCTGTAACTCCCGAAAGTACACTCCAGTCCAAACCAAAAAAAAATAATTTTCTGTGTTTGTGAATTGTGTGCGCAGTAGCCGCACGTGCATCAACAAAGTAGTGCCAAGCGTGCGCCTGTGTCATAAGTAAAGGGCCGGCTGGCTTGACCGTTAAGGGTGCTGTAACCCCCGAAAGTACACTCCAGTCCAAACCAAAAAAAAAAATTATTTTCTGTGTTTGTGAATTGTGTGCGCAGTAGCCGCACGTGCATCAACAAAGTAGTGCCAAGCGTGCGCCTGTGTCATAAGTAAAGGGCCGGCTGGCTTGACCGTTAAGGGTGCTGTAACCCCCGAAAGTACACTCCAGTCCAAACCAAAAAAAAAATTATTTTCTGTGTTTGTGAATTGTGTGCGCAGTAGCCGCACGTGCATCAACAAAGTAGTGCCAAGCGTGCGCCTGTGTCATAAGTAAAGGGCCGGCTGGCTTGACCGTTAAGGGTGCTGTAACCCCCGAAAGTACACTCCAGTCCAAACCAAAAAAAAAATTATTTTCTGTGTTTGTGAATTGTGTGCGCAGTAGCCGCACGTGCATCAACAAAGTAGTGCCAAGCGTGCGCCTGTGTCATAAGTAAAGGGCCGGCTGGCTTGACCGTTAAAGGGTGCTGTAACCCCCAAAGTACACTCCAGTCCAAACCAAAAAAAAAATTATTTTCTGTGTTTGTGAATTGTGTGCGCAGTAGCCGCACGTGCATCAACAAAGTAGTGCCAAACGTGCGCCTGTGTCATAAGTAAAGGGCCGGCTGGCTTGACCGTTAAGGGTGCTGTAACCCCCAAAAGTACACTCCAGTCCAAACCAAAAAAAAAATTATTTTCTGTGTTTGTGAATTGTGTGCGCAGTAGCCGCACGTGCATCAACAAAGTAGTGCCAAGCGTGCGCCTGTGTCATAAGTAAAGGGCCGGCTGGCTTGACCGTTAAGGGTGCTGTAACCCCCAAAGTACACTCCAGTCCAAACCAAAAAAAAATTATTTTCTGTGTTTGTGAATTGTGTGCGCAGTAGCCGCACGTGCATCAACAAAGTAGTGCCAAGCGTGCGCCTGTGTCATAAGTAAAGGGCCGGCTGGCTTGACCGTTAAGGGTGCTGTAACCCCCGAAAGTACACTCCAGTCCAAACCTAAAAAAAAATAATTTTCTGTGTTTGTGAATTGTGTGCGCAGTAGCCGCACGTGCATCAACAAAGTAGTGCCAAGCGTGCGCCTGTGTCATAAGTAAAGGGCCGGCTGGCTTGACCGTTAAGGGTGCTGTAACCCCCGAAAGTACACTCCAGTCCAAACCAAAAAAAAAATTATTTTCTGTGTTTGTGAATTGTGTGCACTGTGGCTGCACGTGCATCAACAAAGGAGCAGCGCCAAGCGTGCGCCTGTGTCCCATAAGTAAAGAGCCGGCTGGCTCATTTCTTAAAGGGTGGTGTAACCCACAAAGTGCACTACTCTCCAGCAAAAATAAAATAATATTTTCTGTGTTTGTGTGCGCTTTAGCCGCACGTATATATATCAATATAACATAAATGGAGGACCAAACTTTCTCCGATAAAAATAAAATAGGGAAAGATCAAGAACCTCTTCCTCCTAGTGCTGTTGCTGCTGCTTGGAGTTGTTCATCATCCCAGAGAGGAAGTAGGAACATCACTACTTTTACTAAACAATTGACCCTCCAACAGTCCCTAGCGATGAGGATGAAGTACGACAGCAGTCATCCTGAAGCAAAACGTATAACTGAGGCCTTGACTGCTATGTTGGTGTTAGACGTGCGTCCGGTATCCGACATTAGTGCAGTGGGATTTAGACAATTGATGGAGGTAGTGTGTCCTCGGTTCCAAATCCCGTCTAGATTCCACCTGCATCCTCAAAGCAGCAGCGACAAGCGTGCATCTGTCTGTTAAAGGGTGGTGACACCCTCAAAGTGTGCTACACAAACAATTAAAATATTGTTCTTTTTTTTCTGTCTTTGTGAATTGTGTGGGCTGTAGCCGCACCTGCATCCTTAAAGCAGCAGCGACAAGCGTGCGTCTGTCTGTTAAAGGGTGGTGACACCCTCAAAGTGTGCTACACAAACAATTAAAATATTGTTCTTTTTTCTGTCTTTGTGAATTGTGTGGGCTGTAGCCGCACCTGCATCCTTAAAGCAGCAGCGACAAGCGTGCGTCTGTCTGTTAAAGGGTGGTGACACCCTCAAAGTGTGCTACACAAACAATTAAAATATTGTTCTTTTTTTTTTGGTCTTTGTGAAATGTGTGGGCTGTAGCCGCACCTGCATCCTTAAAGCAGCAGCGACAAGCGTGCATCAGTCTGTTAAAGGGTGGTGACACCCTCAAAGTGTGCTACACAAACAATTAAAATATTGTTCTTTTTTTTTTGGTCTTTGTGAAATGTGTGGGCTGTAGCCGCACCTGCATCCTCAAAGCAGCAGCGACAAGCGTGCGTCTGTCTGTTAAAGGCTGGTGTAACTCTCAAAGTGCTCCAAAAAATAAAAAACTATTTTTTTAATGTGTTTGTGACTTGTGTGCGATGTAGCCGCACCTGCATCCTTAAAGCAGCAGCGACAAGCGTGCGTCTGTCTGTTAAAGGGTGGTGACACCCTCAAAGTGTGCTACACAAACAATAAAAATATTCTTCTTCTTTTTTCTGTCTATGTGAATTGTGTGGGCTGTAGCCGCACCTGCATCCTTAAAGCAGCAGCGACAAGCGTGCGTCTGTCTGTTAAAGGGTGGTGACACCCTCAAAGTGTTCTACACAAACAATTAAAATATTGTTCTTTTTTTTTCGGTCTTTGTGAAATGTGTGGGCTGTAGCTGCACCTGCATCCTTAAAGCAGCAGCGAAAAGCGTGCGTCTGTCTGTTAAAGTGTGGTGTAACTCTCAAAGTGTTCCAAAAAATAAAAAACTATTTTTTTAATGTGTTTGTGACTTGTGTGCGATGTAGCCACACTTGCATCCTCAAAGCAGCAGCGACAAGCGTGCGTCTGTCTGTTAAAGGGTGGTGACACCCTCAAAGTGTGCTACAGAAACAATTAAAATATTGTTCTTTTTTTTTCTGTCTATGTGAATTGTGTGGGCTGTAGCCGCACCTGCATCCTTAAAGCAGCAGCGACAAGCGTGCGTCTGTCTGTTAAAGGGTGGTGACACCTCAAAGTGTTCTACACAAACAATTAAAATATTGTTCTTTTTTTTTCGGTCTTTGTGAAATGTGTGGGCTGTAGCCGCACCTGCATCCTTAAAGCAGCAGCGACAAGCGTGCGTCTGTCTGTTAAAGGGTGGTGACACCTCAAAGTGTTCTACACAAACAATTAAAATATTCTTCTTCTTTTTTCTGTCTTTGTGAATTGTTTGGGCTGTAGCCGCACTTTCATCCTCAAAGCAGCAGCGACAAGCGTGCGTCTGTCTGTTAAAGGGTGGTGTAACCCTCAAAGTGTGCTCCACAAACAATAAAAATATTCTTTTTTTTTTTCTGTCTTTGTGAATTGTGTGGGCTGTAGCCGCACTTGAATCCTCAAAGCAGCAGCGACAAGCGTGCGTCTGTCTGTTAAAGGATTACATCGGTGACAGCATCCAAGTAGGCATGTCAGACAGTCCGTACCTGTACTGGCAGGAAAAAGAAGCAATTTGGAGGTCCCTGTACAAACTGGCTCTATTTTACCTGAGTTGCCCCCCCTCCAGTGTGTACTCCGAAAGAGTTTTTAGTGCAGCCGGGAACCTTGTCAGCGAAAGGCGTAGGAGGTTGCTTCCACAAAATGTGGAGAAGATGATGTTCATACAACTTCAACAATTCAACTCTTCCAGGGAGACCAGCCTCCAGAACGTACAGAGGGACCTGTGGTTCCAGCAGGGATGAATTAATACTCTGTGAGGATGAGGATGTACACACTGAAGAGGGTGAGGAATCGGTGGATGAGGAGGATGAGGATGACATCTTGCCTCCGTAGAGCCAGTTTGTGCAGGGACAGATTAATTGCCAGCTTGTTTTGTGGGGGCCCAAACGAACCAATCATTTCAGCCACAGTTGTGTGGCAGACCCTGGCGCTGAAATGATTGGTTTGTTAAAGTGTGCATGTCCTGTTTATACAACATAAGGGTGGGTGGGAGGGCCCAAGGACAATTCCATCTTGCACCTCTTTTTTTTCTTTGCATTATGTACAGTTTGGGGCCTAGTTTTTCAAACTGCCATCCTGTCCGCCACTGCAGTTTCACGTCTAGATGGGTCACGTGTTTGTGCCGCCCACTCGTGTCGCTTAGCATAGTCATCCAGCTACCTCGGTGCAACCTTTTGGACATAAAAATACTATTGTGAGGTGTGAGGTATTCAGAATAGACTGGAAATGAGTGGAAATTAAGGTTATTGAGGTTAATAATAGCATAGGAGCAGAAAAACCTACAAATTCTGTGATTTTAGCTGTTTTTATGCTTTTTTTCAAAAAAATACAGATCCAAAACACAAAACCCAGAACCCAAAACACGGAAGGGTGGTTTTGGCAAAACCAATCCAGATCCAAAACACGAAGAAAGATCCAGATCCAAAACCAAAACACAAAACACGAAAAGTGGCCGGTGCACACCCCTAGTGGATAGTAATGTTTGACACGATCCATCCTAAAGGTTTAAATGACAAAATCCTTTGGTCAGCGTTTTTACAATGACATTGATATGCCACGTATGGAATAGCATGCATTAGTGTATTTTATTAGAATTTGGTGCATTGCTTCTCCTCTACATCAATTTGTAGCATTACTTTAGAAAATTTAGTATGCTGGCACTAGTGTTATCATATGGCCAGCACGTACATTTATCTAGTCCAGAGATAGAGAAATCAATTTTTAGGCTGACAGTATAATCTTGTAATATCATTGTTTGTATTAGCCTCTGTCCCCTTATCTTTAGTCCTTTTTTGCTGTTTCCCTCAATAACTTTTTTTAATGCATATTTATTGAAATTTATATTAATACACATATATAGATGGTATGTGGTAGGAGGCTGTGGCGCAGCTCCAGCACAACTCTACTTCACATTTTTTGCATACATTTTAATTCATATTATGTCTTCTGGCACCTTTCATATTATTTACATTTATGATGTCCACTTTAGCGCACCGTGCCCGAGGCGCCGCAGCAGGTTTCTAACCCCCTCCGCTGTCTGGATAGGATAAACAGCATCCTTGGTTTCCGCCCCACAAGGCTCAGCGTCGAGATGCGGCATGATGATGTCATCAGCAAGTGGCGCCCGGAGCACGGAGACGCGAGTGGACATCCTCTGCACTTCTGTATTCCTTATGGTATATAAGGTAAGCACCCTTACACTATGTTGTTTATGTACACCCTGATGACAAGGCCACCCCGGCTTTGAAACGTTGGTTTCTCTTATGCACTAAAGTCACTTTGTATTAAGACCGATGGAGTGCCGCTTGCTTCTTTCTATGGAGAATCTGGTGGATTATATGCTATTCTAGGAAGGCACCCCGGCAGTGATATTTTGGTTACCTTGAGTGCCCATCTACAGTACATGCTGATATATATATATATATTTATATATATATATATATATATATATATATGGAGAAAGTGAAACTGATAAAAGAGCGACCAATGTGCTAATAAATACTTTGATAAAGTGCAAAATGAATCAATAAATAATGTGCAAATATGCAAGACTGAGATATGTGCAAATAAACACAAATAATTGTGGTATCAAAATATTATAAAGTGCATATAGTTTTGTATAAATGACAAATATAAATATGATTAAAAAAAGGGGGTAATTTATTACAAATAACAGCTGACCCTAATATATAGGGAAGTACAATAATAATTAAAAAATAAAGAAATGCATATATAAAATTAAAAGGGTAGGGATAAGGAATAGAGGGCTTATCTGGATCGCTTGAAGAAGTCCACTATACGGACGAAACGCGTTGGTGACTCCTGGTTCCAGCCTTACATGAACTTACCTAATTGCGATCCAGATAAGCCCTCTTATTTGCACATTATTTATTGATTCATTTTGCACTTTATCAAAGTATTTATTAGCACATTGGTCGCTCTTTTATCAGTTTCACTTTCTCCATTTAAGTATTTTAACAAATCACCATTGTTATCACACTACTGTAGAGCTGACACCTATACCATTAGGGAGTGCTTTTATCCTTGTTACCCTATATTTATCTCCCTGTGATTTTATATGTACATATATAATTTTTAAGAAAAAGTAAATTGTGCTCTTAGTTCACTTGGCGCTGTAGTCTACTATATTTACGCTCTCTCTCT
Source organism: Taudactylus pleione (assembly GCA_031769625.1). Lineage (NCBI taxonomy): Eukaryota > Metazoa > Chordata > Amphibia > Anura > Myobatrachidae > Taudactylus > Taudactylus pleione. The sequence goes on from JAUIMM010000006.1 coordinate 12,063,716, forward strand.
CTCTATATATATATTAGGGGTGTGCACCGGCCACTTTTCGTGTTTTGTGTTTTGGTTTTGGATCTGGATCTTTCTTCGTGTTTTGGATCTGGATTGGTTTTGCCAAAACCACCCTTCCGTGTTTTGGGTTCTGGGTTTTGTGTTTTGGATCTGTATTTTTTTTTTAAAAAGCATAAAAACAGCTAAAATCACAGAATTTGATGGTTTCTCTGCTCCTATGCTATTATTAACCTCAATAACCTTAATTTCCACTCATTTCCAGTCTATTCTGAACACCTCACACCTCACAATAGTGTTTTCATGTCCAAAAGGTTGCACCGAGGTAGCTGGATGACTATGCTAAGCGACACGAGTGGGCGGCACAAACACGTGACCCATCTAGGAGTGACACTGCAGTGGCAGACAGGATGGCAGTTAGAAAAACTAGGCCCCAAACTGTACATAATGCAAAGAAAAAAAAGAAGTGCAAGATGGAATTGTCCTTGGGCCCTCCCACCCACCCTTATGTTGTATAAACAGGACATGCACACTTTAACAAATCAATCATTTCAGCGCCAGGGTCTGCCACACAACTGTGGCTGAAATGATTGGTTCGTTTGGGCCCCCACAAAACAAGCTGGCAATTAATGTGTCCCTGCACAAACTGGCTCTACGGAGGCAAGATGTCATCCTCATCCTCCTCATCCACCGATTCCTCACCCTCTTCAGTGTGTACATCCTCATCCTCACAAAGTATTAACTCGTCCCCACTTGAATCCACCACCACAGGTCCCTCTGTACCTTCTGGAGGCTGGTCTGCCTGGAAGAGCTGATAATTCATTTTGATGAACATCATCTTCTCCACATTCTGTGGAAGCAACCTCCTACGCCTTTTGCTGACAAGGTACCCGGCTGCACTAAACACTCTTTCGGAGTACACACTGGAGGGGGGGCAACTCAGGTAAAATAGAGCCAGCTTGTACAGGGGCCTCCAAATTGCCTCTTTTTCCTGCCAGTACAGGTATGGACTGTCTGACATGCCTACTTGGATGCTGTCACCGATGTAATCCTCCACCATTCTGTCAATGGTGACAGTATCATATGCAGTGACAGTAGACATGTCAGAAATTGTTGCCAGGTCCTTCAGTCCGGACCAGATGTCCAAACTTGGTCCTGCCTGCCCTGCATCACCGCCAGCGGGTTGCTTAGGATACCTACGTTTTTTCCTGGCAGCCCCAGTTGCGGGAGAAAATGAAGAAGGAGCCGTTGACGTGTCACGTTCCGCTTCAGCTGACAGTGTGTTCACCAGCAGGTCTTTGCACCTCTGCAGGCTTGTGTCGGCCGGAAAGAGAGACACCACATAGGCTTTAAACCTAGGATCAAGCACGGTGGCCAAAATGTAGTGGTCTGATTTCAACAGATTGACCACCCTGGAATCCTGGCAAAGCGAATGAAGGGCTTCATCCACAAGTCCCACATGCCGAGCGGAATCGCTCCGTCTTAGCTCCTCCTTCACTTTCTCCAGCTGCTTCTGCAAAAGCCTGATGAGGGGAATGACCTGACTCAAGCTGGCTGTGTCTGAACTGACTTCACGTGTGGCAAGTTTGAAGGGCTGGAGAACCTTGCACAACACGGAAATCATTCTCCACTGCGCTTGAGTCAGGTGCATACCCCCTCCTTTGCCTATGTCATAGGTGGATGTATAGGCTTGTATGGCCTTTTGCTGCTCCTCCATCCTCTGAAGCATATAGAGGGTTGAGTTCCACCGCGTCACAACCTCTTGCTTCAGGTGATGGCGGGGCAGGTTCAAGAGTGTTTGCTGGCGCTCCAGTCTTCGGCACGCAGTCGCTGAATGGCGAAAGTGGCCAGAAATTTTTTGGGCCACCCAAAGCGTCTCCTGCACGCCCCTGTCGCTTTTCAGAAAATTCTGCACCACCAAGTTTATTGTGTGAGCAAAACATGGGACGTGCTGGAATTTGCCCAGATGTAATGCCCGCACAATATTGGTGGCGTTGTCAGATATCACAAATCCCCAGGAGAGTCTAAGTGGGGTAAGCCACTGGGCGATGATTTCCCTCAGTTTCTCTAAGAGGTTGTCGGCGGTGTGCCTCTTACTGAAACCGGTGATACACAGCGTAGCCTGCCTTGTAACGAGCTGGCGTTTCTGAGATGCTGCTACTGGTGACGCTGCTGCTGTTGCTGCGTAAGGTGATACATCTACCCAGTGGGCTGTCACAGTCATATAGTCCTTAGTCTGCCCTGTTCCACTTGTCCACATGTCCGTGGTTAAGTGGACATTGTGTACAACGGCATTTTTCAGGACACTGAGGACACTTTTTCTGACGTTTCTGTACAGTCTCGGTATCGCCTGCCTAGTGAAGTGGAATCTAGACGGGATTTGGAACCGGGGACACACTACCTCCATCAATTGTCTAAATCCCACTGCACTAATGGCGGATACCGGACGCACGTCTAACACCAACATAGCAGTCAAGGCCTCAGTTATACGTTTTGCTTCAGGATGACTGCTGTCGTACTTCATCCTCCTCGCTAAGGACTGTTGGAGGGTCAATTGTTTAGTAAAAGTAGTGGTGTTCCTACTTCCTCTCTGGGATGATGAACGACTCCCAGCAGCAGCAACAGCAGCAGCGGCAGCAGTAGGCGTAGCAATGCAGGATCCTCCAGAGGAATCCCGGATAGGAGAGTCAGTCATGCCAGTGACATGGCCTGCAGGACTACTTCCGATCCTGACTAAGGAGGAAATTGACGAGGAGGGAGTTGACGGTGTGGTTTGCAGGCGCTTGGATACAACAGGACAACGGGATTTAGGTGTCCCTGGACTGCTTACGGTCTTAGCCAAAGTTTCTGAACTTGACAGTAACTTTTTATGAACGCGCTGCAGGTGCCGTATAAGGGAGGATGTTCCTAGGTGGTTGACGTCCCTACCCCTACTTATTTCACCTTTACATATGGTACATATGGCAAGACAGTTGTTGTCCGGATTTGGATAGAAATATTGCCAGACCAAAGAGGTGGAATGTTTGGTCTTCTGCCCAGGCATGACCGTGATGGGCTTTTTCATCCCACGGACAACAACTGTCTCCCCCGGAGCCTGATTTAAACAAACCACATCACCATCAGAATCCTCCTCGCCAACTTCCTACTCAGCGCCAGCTACACCAGTATCCTCATCCTGTTGTACTTCAACAGTGACATCTTCAATTTGCATATCAGCAAGTGGACTGTGGGTGCTCCTTTCAGCACTTGCAGGGGGCGTGCAAATGGTGGAAAGAGCCACCTCTTCACGTCCAGTGCTGGGAAGGTCAGGCATCGCAACCACCACCACACTTGGACTCTCCTTGGGGATTTGTGATATCTTCTTAGAAAGCACAGTTCTTCGCTGTGCTTTTGCCAGCTTAACTCTTTTGATTTTTTTAGTGGGAGGAGGGCTTCCATCGTCATGTGAAGCTGAACCACTAGTCATGAACATACTAGGGATCGACCTTAGCCGTTCCTTGCCACTCCGTGTCGTAAATGGCATATTGGCAAGTTTACGTTTCTCTTCAGCTGATTTAAATGTCTTTTTTAAGGTCATTTTCCTGAACTTTGCCATTTGGGATTGTATGTGCCCTCTACTATGACATTGGGCATCGGCCTTGGCAGACGACGTTGATGGCATGTTATCGTCTATGTCATGACTAGTGGCAGCAGCTTCAGCACTAGGAGGAAGTGGTTCTTGATCTTTCTCTATTTTATTTTTATCGGAGAAAGTTTGGTCCTCCATTTATGTTATATCGATTTGATATATACGTGCGGCTAAACACAGAAAATAATTTTTTTTTGGTTTGGACTGGAGTGTACTTTGTGGGTTACAGCACCCTTTAACGGTCAAGCCAGCCGGCCCTTTACTTATGACACAGGCGCACTCTTGGCACTACTTTGTTGATGCACGTGCGGCTACTGCGCACACAATTCACAAACACAGAAAATAATATTTTTTTTGGTTTGGACTGGAGTGTACTTTGGGGGTTACAGCACCCTCTAACGGTCAAGCCAGCCGGCCCTTTACTTATGACACAGGCGCACGCTTGGTACTACTTTGTTGATGCACGTGCGGCTACTGCGCACACAATTCACAAACACAGAAAATAATATTTTTTTTGGTTTGGACTGGAGTGTACTTTGTGGGTTACAGCACCCTTTAACGGTCAAGCCAGCCGGCCCTTTACTTATGACACAGGCGCACTCTTGGCACTACTTTGTTGATGCACGTGCGGCTACTGCGCACACAATTCACAAACACAGAAAATAATTTTTTTTTGGTTTGGACTGGAGTGTACTTTCGGGGGTTACAGCACCCTTAACGGTCAAGCCAGCCGGCCCTTTACTTATGACACAGGCGCACGCTTGGCACTACTTTGTTGATGCACGTGCGGCTACTGCGCACACAATTCACAAACACAGAAAATAATTTTTTTTTGGTTTGGACTGGAGTGTACTTTCGGGGGTTACAGCACCCTTAACGGTCAAGCCATCCGGCCCTTTACTTATGACACAGGCGCACGCTTGGCTCTACTTTGTTGATGCACGTGCGGCTACTGCGCACACAATTCACAAACACAGAAAATAATTTTTTTTTTGGTTTGGACTGGAGTGTACTTTCGGGGGTTACAGCACCCTTAACGGTCAAGCCAGCCGGCCCTTTACTTATGACACAGGTGCACGCTTGGCACTACTTTGTTGATGCACGTGCGGCTACTGCGCACACAATTCACAAACACAGAAAATAATTTTTTTTTTGGTTTGGACTGGAGTGTACTTTCGGGGGTTACAGCACCCTTAATGGTCAAGCCAGCCGGCCCTTTACTTATGACACAGGCGCACGCTTGGCACTACTTTGTTGATGCACGTGCGGCTACTGCGCACACAATTCACAAACACAGAAAATAATTTTTTTTTTGGTTTGGACTGGAGTGTACTTTCGGGGGTTACAGCACCCTTAACGGTCAAGCCAGCCGGCCCTTTACTTATGACACAGGCGCACGCTTGGCACTACTTTGTTGATGCACGTGCGGCTACTGCGCACACAATTCACAAACACAGAAAATAATTTTTTTTTTGGTTTGGACTGGAGTGTACTTTCGGGGGTTACAGCACCCTTAACGGTCAAGCCAGCCGGCCCTTTACTTATGACACAGGCGCACGCTTGGCACTACTTTGTTGATGCACGTGCGGCTACTGCGCACACAATTCACAAACACAGAAAATAATTTTTTTTTTGGTTTGGACTGGAGTGTACTTTCGGGGGTTACAGCACCCTTAACGGTCAAGCCAGCCGGCCCTTTACTTATGACACAGGCGCACGCTTGGCACTACTTTGTTGATGCACGTGCGGCTACTGCGCACACAATTCACAAACACAGAAAATAATTTTTTTTTGGTTTGGACTGGAGTGTACTTTCGGGGGTTACAGCACCCTTTAACGGTCAAGCCAGCCGGCCCTTTACTTATGACACAGGCGCACGCTTGGCACTACTTTGTTGATGCACGTGCGGCTACTGCGCACACAATTCACAAACACAGAAAATATATTATTTTTTTAGCACTTGGGGGGAGCGCCCCTGATGGACAGAGCACCCCCTGGACAACACTACAGCTCTCCTTTAGGACTGGGACACTGCACAGGACTTTGGAGTGGACACAGCCCCTATGGAGAACTGACTGCACAACACAGTCCAGCCAGCCCCTATGGACTTTGAAGTAGTGGACACAGCCCCTATTAACAACAGCAGCACAGCACAACACAGCCAGCCTGTATGGACTTTGAAGTAGTGGACAACAGCAGCACTACACTACACTACACTACACAGCCCTAACTCCCACCCTCCCTCTTCACTGTCCACAGCCGAGTGAGAAAATGGCGCCGACGCGGGTACCTTATATAGGATCCAAAACCCGCGAGACTCGGAAGGCGGGATGATGACGTTTTGCCTCGATTTCAGATCCGAGTCAGGCGGGAAAAGTCGAGCCTGACTTGGATCGGACTCGGATCGGGGGGGCTCGGGGGGGTTCGGATTTTAGAAATCCGAACCCGCTCACCCCTAATATATATATATATATGCATTATAATTCAATACTTAGATACTTAGGGGGGATTCAGCATCGGACAGAATTGCAAAGCTGCACGCATGCAGCTTTTCAATTCCATCCTTGCTAATATGCAAATGTAGCAGGAAGTGCATGACACTCCCTACTGCATTTGCGATCCCAGCGCTGCGACCGAAGTCGCAGGCTGGGATCACCATCAAGACCATCACAAAGGTGGATGGCGCCGGGCCGGAGACGCAGTCCCTTACCTTGCCATTCCCGAAGAACAGTGTGGACATGCCACCATTTTCAGGAATGGCAGCACCCCCCACCCTCGCACCACCCTTTAAGTGCCTCTATATGTCAGTCAAGCAGAGGAATCAAAGGAGCAGAATGGGTCCTGCGCACGTGCAGATTCCTGATAATCGGGAATCAACCCCTGAGTTCTGCAGCAGCCAGGCTGGAGTCAGCAGGACTGACACTTCAGCTCAGTCAGTCTGCCTTGCTCTGGCCACCTTCATGAAGCTTCATGTATCACTGCTGTGCTGCTGCTTTCTTCAAGACAGCGCTGTGATGGCAGGGTGGCACTTTTGTGATGTCACATGCCCATACAACACTTGACGCATTGGAGGCGCAGCCGCTGGGTCACTGCATGTGAGGCGCAGGGAGGGCTGCTGAAGCCTTCCACTGCGCCACCTGTTTATCCAATTTTATGTCAGCGGCAGATTGATCTGCCAGTGCCGCAGATGGGAGTGAGGGAGGGAGGTCGTGAATTGTGGCCGGGGCCTTATACATCCCCTGATGGTTGTTGCTAGATCCAAGTTAGAGAAAAGACATCTGACATCACAACCACTACAGCAGGGTTGGTCAGCTTCCAGTGTTACTATTTATGTTGGCATAAAGAAAGAATCTAAACCTGTGGCAAGCAAAGCGAGCCACCATGTCCGAATCGTGGTGATGGGACACTTTTGGCCCCTTGTTCTGAACTTTGCTCCTCCCCCTCTTGTCCTGAGTCACATGGTTGTTACATCAGAGGTCCAGTAAACCACTTAACTTTAGACCTAGCCATCCACTGACAGGCTGCTGTGGAACAGCAGCAGACACAACACAGCAGCAGCATATACAACAAAGCAGTTGCTGTGGGCCCATTCTGCTGGGAGGCTTGGAGTTGCAGATCCATCTGCCCCATTGTTAATCCATTGTTTAAACAGTGCAATCTTAATGCCGAGAACACACTAGATAATATGTCATCTGATCCGGTGTAAAGGACAACATATCAGGTACACCGGCCAGTGTATACCTGCTATGTTGCTCCAGCGCGTCGTCAGCGGCATTGCCCATCGGACTTACATGAGGGTCCAATCGTCAGCGGGGGCTATGCTGTCGATTGCAACATGGCCCCCGCTGTTGCTGCCAGCATCTGCAAGTGTATCATTATACACAGCAGTGATGTGTATTATCTGTGCGCTGTCTTTGTCCGTGATACATTCAGGCCCATACTATGCATCAGTGGAAACATATACAGAGGGAGGCTCATGTAGTGTTGGATGTACATCTATTGTTCTGAGTCAGATATGCATTTTCAAACTGCATCTACATCCCATAAAACGTGCATATACCTCCATTTTCAAATATTGGTGCCTCCTATACTTACGATTTCTTGCCCTGGAGCAGTGGCATGAGGAAGGGAAGGACAGGGGGCGTGTTCTCATAATTATGACTGAATCAGACCTGAAGGCAGATACACCTGTATCTCCTGTGATCGCTGGAATGCTGGTGCAACCATACACAACGTTGGTGACAACCAGCAGCACCAGCTGATCACTTCTGATTAGCTGACTGTGTACTAAGCTCTCCAGCTGACAGAGCTTTAGAGATCTATTGTACTAAGCCTTGGATGGAGATAAAGTACCAGCCAACCAGCTCCTAACTGTCATTTTTCAAACATAGTCTATGACATGGCAGTTAGGAGCTGATTGGCTGGTACTTTATCTCCGTTCACTTTATCTCCAGCCAAGGCATAGTAAATAGACCCCTTAATCATTAGCATCTCAGCTATGATTAGGTCATCAATTCGCATTACTTATGCTGGGCATACACTATGCATACCTCCCAACATGACCCTCTCCAGGAGGGACACAATGCTCTGGTCCTGGACTTCCCTGGTAAGAGGTGGGGCTGCAGTGCAGTTCAAAATTCAAATAGGGGAGTCACACCAACTGTCATTTCACACACTGCCAAACATCACTGGCTGGGACTCACTGGCAGTTGGTGTGACTCCCCTATTTAAATTTTGGACTGTACTGCAGCCTCATCTCTGGAGCCACCACCAATCATAAATTACCAGGGACATCCAGGACGAGAGGAAGTCCAGGACCAGAGCATTGTGTCCCTCCTGGAGAGGGTCATGTTGGGAGGTATGACTATATAATTATCTATTAGATATCTGTCCAATCTGGCTGGTTGGAATGCAAATCTGGTAGTGTATGGGAGCAAATGACAATCGACAAAAATGGTAAATCAGACAAATTGGTTAAATCTAGGGGTGAGCGGGTTCGGATTTCTGAAATCCGAACCCCCCCGAGCCCCCCCGATCCGAGTCCGATCCGAATCAGGCTCGACTTTTCCCGCCTGACTCGGATCTGAAATCGAGGCAAAACGTCATCATCCCGCCTTCCGAGTCTCGCGGGTTTTGGATCCTATATAAGGTACCCACGTCGGCGCCATTTTCTCACTCGGCTGTGGACAGTGAAGAGGGAGGGTGGGAGTTAGGGCTGTGTAGTGTAGTGTAGTGCTGCTGTTGTCCACTACTTCAAAGTCCATAGGGGCTGGTTGTGTTGTGCTGTGCTGCTGTTGTTAATAGGGGCTGTGTCCACTACTTCAAAGTCCATAGAGGCTGGCTGGACTGTGTTGTGCAGTCAGTTCTCCATAGGGGCTGTGTCCACTCCAAAGTCCTGTGCAGTGTCCCAGTCCTAAAGAGGTGCTGTAGTGTTGTCCAGGGGGTGCTCTGTCCATCAGGGGTGCTCCCCCCAAGTGCTAAAAAAATAATATATTTTCTGTTTGTGAATTGTGTGCGCAGTAGCCGCACGTGCATCAACAAAGAAGTGCCAAGCGTGCGCCTGTGTCATAAGTAAAGGGCCGGCTGGCTTGACCGTTAAAGGGTGCTGTAACCCCCGAAAGTACACTCTAGTCCAAACCAAAAAAAAATTATTTTCTGTGTTTGTGAATTGTGTGCGCAGTAGCCGCACGTGCATCAACAAAGTAGTGCCAAGCGTGCGCCTGTGTCATAAGTAAAGGGCCGGCTGGCTTGACCGTTAAGGGTGCTGTAACCCCCGAAAGTACACTCCAGTCCAAACCAAAAAAAAAATTATTTTCTGTGTTTGTGAATTGTGTGCGCAGTAGCCGCACGTGCATCAACAAAGTAGTGCCAAGCGTGCGCCTGTGTCATAAGTAAAGGGCCGGCTGGCTTGACCGTTAAGGGTGCTGTAACCCCCGAAAGTACACTCCAGTCCAAACCAAAAAAAAAATTATTTTCTGTGTTTGTGAATTGTGTGCGCAGTAGCCGCACGTGCATCAACAAAGTAGTGCCAAGTGTGTGCCTGTGTCATAAGTAAAGGGCCGGCTGGCTTGACCGTTAAAGGGTGCTGTAACCCCCGAAAGTACACTCCAGTCCAAACCAAAAAAAATAATTATTTTCTGTGTTTGTGAATTGTGTGCGCAGTAGCCGCATGTGCATCAACAAAGTAGTGCCAAGCGTGCACCTGTGTCATAAGTAAAGGGCCAGCTGGCTTGACCGTTAAAGGGTGCTGTAACCCCCAAAGTACACTCCAGTCCAAACCAAAAAAAAATTTATTTTCTGTGTTTGTGAATTGTGTGCGCAGTAGCCGCACGTGCATCAACAAAGTAGTGCCAAGCGTGCGCCTGTGTCATAAGTAAAGGGCCGGCTGGCTTGACCGTTAAAGGGTGCTGTAACCCCCAAAAGTACACTCCAGTCCAAACCAAAAAAAAAATTATTTTCTGTGTTTGTGAATTGTGTGCGCAGTAGCCGCACGTGCATCAACAAAGTAGTGCCAAGCATGCGCCTGTGTCATAAGTAAAGGGCCGGCTGGCTTGACCGTTAAAGTGTGCTGTAACCCCCAAAGTACACTCCAGTCCAAACCGAAAAAAAATTATTTTCTGTGTTTGTGAATTGTGTGCGCAGTAGCCGCACGTGCATCAACAAAGTAGTGCCAAGTGTGCGCCTGTGTCATAAGTAAAGGGCCGGCTGGCTTGACCGTTAAAGGGTGCTGTAACCCCCGAAAGTACACTCCAGTCCAAACCAAAAAAAAAAATTATTTTCTGTGTTTGTGAATTGTGTGCGCAGTAGCCGCACATGCATCAACAAAGTAGTGCCAAGCGTGCGCCTGTGTCATAAGTAAAGGGCCGGCTGGCTTGACCGTTAAAGGGTGCTGTAACCCCCGAAAGTAGACTCCAGTCCAAACCAAAAAAAAAAATATTTTCTGTGTTTGTGAATTGTGTGCACAGTAGCCGCACGTGCATCAACAAAGTAGTGCCAAGCGTGCGCCTGTGTCATAAGTAAAGGGCCGGCTGGCTTGACCGTTAAAGGGTTCTGTAACCCCCAAAGTACACTCCAAACCAAAAAAATATATATTTTCTGTGTTTGTGACTTGTGTGCACTGTGGCTGCACGTGCATCAACAAAGGAGCAGCGCCAAGCGTGCGCCTGTGTCCCATAAGTAAAGAGCCGGCTGGCTCATTTCTTAAAGGGTGGTGTAACCCACAAAGTGCACTACTCTCCAGCAAAAATAAAAAAATATTTTCTGTGTTTGTGTGCGCTTTAGCTGCACGTATATATATCAATATAACATAAATGGAGGACCAAACTTTCTCTGATAAAAATAAAATAGGGAAAGATCAAGAACCACTTCCTACTAGTGCTGTTGCTGCTGCTGGGAGTTGTTCATCATCCCAGAGAGGAAGTAGGAACATCACTACTTTTACTAAACAATTGACCCTCCAACAGTCCCTAGCGATGAGGATGAAGTACGACAGCAGTCATCCTGAAGCAAAACGTATAACTGAGGCCTTGACTGCTATGTTGGTGTTAGACGTGCATCCGGTATCCGACATTAGTGCAGTGGGATTTAGACAATTGATGGAGGTAGTGTGTCCTCGGTTCCAAATCCCGTCTAGATTCCACCTGCATCCTCAAAGCAGCAGCGACAAGCGTGCGTCTGTCTGTTAAAGGGTGGTGACACCCTCAAAGTGTGCTACACAAACAATTAAAATATTGTTCTTTTTTTTTCGGTCTTTGTGAAATGTGTGGGCTGTAGCCGCACCTGCATCCTTAAAGCAGCAGCGACAAGCGTGCGTCTGTCTGTTAAAGGGTGGTGACACCCTCAAAGTGTGCTACACAAACAATAAAAATATTCTTCTTTTTTTTCGGTCTTTGTGAAATGTGTGGGCTGTAGCCGCACCTGCATCCTTAAAGCAGCAGCGGCAAGCGTGCGTCTGTCTGTTAAAGGGTGGTGTAACTCTCAAAGTGCTCCAAAAAATAAAAAACTATTTTTTTAATGTGTTTGTGACTTGTGTGCGATGTAGCCACACTTGCATCCTCAAAGCAGCAGCGACAAGCGTGCGTCTGTCTGTTAAAGGGTGGTGACACCCTCAAAGTGTGCTCCACAAACAATAAAAATATTCTTCTTCTTTTTCTGTCTTTGTGAATTGTGTGGGCTGTAGCCGCACCTGCATCCTTAAAGCAGCAGCGACAAGCGTGCGTCTGTCTGTTAAAGGGTGGTGTAACTCACGAAGTGCTCCAAAAAATAAAAAACTATTTTTTTAATGTGTTTGTGACTTGTGTGCGATGTAGCCGCACTTGCATCCTCAAAGCAGCAGCGACAAGCGTGCGTCTGTCTGTTAAAGGGTGGTGACACCCTCAAAGTGTGCTACACAAACAATAAAAATATTCTTCTTTTTTCTGTCTTTGTGAATTGTGTGGGCTGTAGCCGCACCTGCATCCTTAAAGCAGCAGCGACAAGCGTGCGTCTGTCTGTTAAAGGGTGGTGACACCCTCAAAGTGTGCTACACAAACAATTAAAATATTGTTCTTTTTTCTCTTTGTGAATTGTGTGGGCTGTAGCCGCACCTGCATCCTTAAAGCAGCAACAAGCGTGCGTCTGTCTGTTAAAGGGTGGTGTAACTCTCAAAGTGCTCCAAAAAATAAAAAACTATTTTTTTAATGTGTTTGTGACTTGTGTGCGATGTAGCCGCACTTGCATCCTCAAAGCAGCAGCGACAAGCGTGCGTCTGTCTGTTAAAGGGTGGTGACACCCTCAAAGTGTGCTACACAAACAATAAAAATATTCTTCTTTTTTCTGTCTTTGTGAATTGTATGGGCTGTAGCCGCACCTGCATCCTTAAAGCAGCAGCGACAAGCGTGCGTCTGTCTGTTAAAGGGTGGTGACACCCTCAAAGTGTGCTACACAAACAATTAAAATATTGTTCTTTTTTTTTCGGTCTTTGTGAAATGTGTGGGCTGTAGCCGCACCTGCATCCTTAAAGCAGCAGCGACAAGCGTGCGTCTGTCTGTTAAAGGGTGGTGACACCCTCAAAGTGTGCTACACAAAGAATAAAAATATTCTTCTTCTTTTTTCTGTCTTTGTGAATTGTGTGGGCTGTTGCCGCACTTGCATCCTCAAAGCAGCAGCGACAAGCGTGTGTCTGTCTGTTAGAGGGTGGTGTAACCCTCAAAGTGTGCTCCACAAACAATAAAAATATTCTTTTTTTTTTTCTGTCTTTGTGAATTGTGTGGGCTGTAGCCGCACTTGAATCCTCAAAGCAGCAGCGACAAGCGTGCGTCTGTCTGTTAAAGGATTACATCGGTGACAGCATCCAAGTAGGCATGTCAGACAGTCCGTACCTGTACTGGCAGGAAAAAGAAGCAATTTGGAGGTCCCTGTACAAACTGGCTCTATTTTACCTGAGTTGCCCCCCCTCCAGTGTGTACTCCGAAAGAGTGTTTAGTGCAGCCGGGAACCTTGTTAGCAAAAGGCGTAGGAGGTTGCTTCCACAAAATGTGGAGAAGATGATGTTCATAAAATGAATGATCAACTCTTCCAGGGAGACCAGCCTCCAGAACGTACAGAGGGACCTGTGGTTCCAGCAGGGACGAATTAATACTCTGTGAGGATGAGGATGTACATAACACTGAAGAGGGTGAGGAATCTGTGGATGAGGAGGTTGAGGACGACTTCTTGCCTCCGTAGAGCCAGTTTGTGCAGGGACAGATTAATTGCCAGCTTGTTTTGTGGGGGCCCAAACGAACCAATCATTTCAGCCACAGTTGTGTGGCAGACCCTGGCGCTGAAATGATTGGTTTGTTAAAGTGTGCATGTCCTGTTTATACAACATAAGGGTGGGTGGGAGGGCCCTAGGACAATTCCATCTTGCACCTCTTTTTTTTCTTTGCATTATGTACAGTTTGGGGCCTAGTTTTTCAATGCCATCCTGTCTGCCACTGCAGTGTCACGCCTAGATGGGTCACGTGTTTGTGCCGCCCACTCGTGTCGCTTAGCATAGTCATCCAGCTACCTCGGTGCAACCTTTTGGACATAAAAACACTATTGTGAGGTGTGAGGTATTCAGAATAGACTGGAAATGAGTGGAAATTAAGGTTATTGAGGTTAATAATAGCATAGGAGCAGAAAAACCTACAAATTCTGTGATTTTAGCTGTTTTTATGCTTTTTTTCAAAAAAATACAGATCCAAAACACAAAACCCAGAACCCAAAACACGGAAGGGTGGTTTTGGCAAAACCAATCCAGATCCAAAACACGAAGAAAGATCCAGATCCAAAACCAAAACACAAAACACGAAAAGTGGCCGGTGCACACCCCTAGTTAAATCAAATTAATTTAACCAATTTGAACAATCGTTTTGGTTTTTTTTCCAGTGTTTGAGGCCATATGGTTGATTGTCATTTAATTCTGTGATAGGCATCTGCATAGCAATACCATCACTGGCTAAATTATTGGCTGTGATACATTTATGCATTTCATATCTGGTATTATAATGTAGTTTGACATGTGCAGCATGCTGTATATGAGATAGCAATCCTAAGTACTTAGGATCCTGTTTCAGTTTTCGGCCTCCAAACTGCAGGATAGTAAATATTTTGGTTTAAGTCTTAAAACCTCATCTAATGCTGGGCATACACAGCCAGATAAAATGCCTGTCAGACCGACAGACATTTTATCTGGCCGGCTGCCAGCCGCAGATGTCGCCGTCATACACTGTGAGAATTCTCTCACAGTGTATTCGGCAGACATCTGCGCTCCGCCCCCAGGGGAGGAGACATTTCCCTGTTCGTTCCGTAGGAAGGAACACAGGAAATGTCTGTCTGTCGGCCGCGCTGGGCATACACTGCCCGATGCGGCCGACAGTTTACCGGGTAAATATCGCATCGGACGGGCATGCTGGACAATCCTGCATGCCCGACCGAGCAATATTTAACCCTCGGTCGCCCCCCACACGCTACAATTATCGGGGCGATCCGCCGATATCAGGCGGATCGCCCCGATAATTGTAGTGTGTATGGCCAGCATAAGTTATACTGGTTGTCAAACCATACAATAAACTGCCCCTTAGTAAATGAATCCCTTGGTCTACTAAAATGCCATTTTCAGTGCCTTGACCAGCATAAAGGAGCCCTCATATATAGTATGGGTCAAAAGCTTAGATGTCATTGCTCTGTGTACATCATGACATTGCCATGTGTACAGATGTTGCCAAGGACGTAACTAGGTATTTAAAGGCCCCATAGTAAAAGTTTGTAAGGACCCCTATATACCACCCTATAGTGAAAAATGTATATAACACATGTAACTTTTACAAGATAGGCCCCACAGCAGCTGCCCCCCTTGCACCTTTGGTAGTTACGCCCTTGGATGTAGCCAAAACTTTGAGGCCCCATAGCAACATTGGGTGCCCCCGCCCGAATGCTCCAAGAGAGACACCTTTTTCTCCATCAGGTAGTGCCCTATTTGATTTTATGCCTCATAGTGCCCTAGATAACTTATTATTATATTATTACATTTTATATCCCATCCTAGTGTCTATTATTATGAATAGTAATGCCCTAGGTCAATTTATGCCCCATAGTAGTGCCCAAGTTCACATTACACCTAGTGCCCTCAATTAATTTTATGCAACATTGTACCGTCACCATGTAAAATATGCCACATCATAGTGCTGCCAGTACAAATCATGCCAAATAGTGCCCCCAGTTCATATTATACCACACAGGGGAGCTCATTCAGGCCCAGACGCTAAGTTGCGCTCTCACGTAGCTAAAAGGGGCCGGGTATGCAAATGCCACGATCGCACTGTCTGGTGAATGGACGCCCTCTATGCCTTAGAGAGCGATGTCAGTGAGTGCACGCCGGAGTATAAAGATGCCCACCTTTCTTTCATAGCACATGTCATCTCCAAGAAGTGTGTGATTAATCGGTGACATCCAAAGCCATCAGAGCTGCATGCCACGTTTGCAGCACCCCTCCCCGTTCACAACCACCTTCCCCTGTTACCACCCACAAATGGCACTGTCACTCAAAGTAGCGTCCTGTCTGTGTACTATGAGCGCACGATTCCTGGCCACAGTGACTGGATCACACATACGTACTTTGATGCATACGCATGTGCAAATGTGCGATAATCACCCATAGCATGCGCTCGCAGCTTAGCAAACTAGGGATGTGCGCCGGACCATTTTTGCCGGATTTGGATTTGGATTTGGTTCTAATTCGTCGTCCGGCTTTGGATTTGGATTTGGATTTGCCAAACTGCGGTGACTGGCTTTGGATTTGGATTTGGATTTTTTTACAAAAATTGACAAAAAAAGCTAAAATCACATAAATTGGTCTTTTTTTTCTTCCTAGAGTATTATTAACCTCAATAACATTAATTTCCAGTCAATTTAGACCATATCACAGCTTATAATATTGTTTTCAACATTATTGGCCAAAGGTTGCAGTGAGCTGACTGGTTACTAAGCGACAAAGCAGCGGCACAACGACACAGACACCACAGTATAAAGCACATCTATGACACATTGCCACACAGCAGTGGCAGAAATGAAAAGTAGGGCACCCACCCAGTGGGGTACGGCCAGCAGAGTCATAGTACTTGTTTACAAAGTGGGCTACGGCCCTAGGAGTCACAGTGCACAATCTTATTAGCATTACACCGCACATAGGGCCTGATTCACATTACACCATAAAGTAGTGTCTCTTATTTATGTTACGACACACAGTAGTGCCCCTTTTACACAATGCCCACAGTAGTGACCCTTTTACACAATGCCCACAGTAGCGGTGTCCCTTACACAATGTCCCCCAGCAGTGGTGCCCCCTATGCAGTCCCCTTAGTAGTAGGGTCCACTATGCAGTGCCCCCAGTAGAATGCCCCCCAGTAGTATGCCCCCCATTAGCAGGCCCCCCCCAGTAGTATGCCCCCCATTAGCAGGCCCCCCCAGTAGTATGCCCCCCATTAGCATGCCACCCAGTAGTATGCCCCCCCAGTAGTATGGCTCCCCCAGTAGTAGGCTGCCCCAGTAGCAGGCCCCCCCAGTAGTAGGCTGCCCCAGTAGTAGCCCCCCCTGTAGTATGGGCCCCCCCTGTAGTATGGCCCCCCCTGTAGTAGGCTGCCCCAGTAGCAGCCCCCCCCCAGTAGTAGTAAGCCCCCCCAGTAGTATGGCCCCCCCAGTAGCAGGCCCCTCAGTAGTATGGCCCCCCCAGTAGCAGACCCCCCCCAGTAGTATAGCCCCCCCAGTAGCAGGCCCCTCTGTAGTATGGCCCCCCCAGTAGTATAGCCCCGCCCAGTAGCAGACCCCCCCAGTAGTGCAGACCCCCCCAGTAGTATAGCCCCCCCCCAGTAGCAGGCCCCTCTGTAGTATGGCCCCCCAATAGTGCAGATCCCCCCCAGTAGTATGGCCCCCCAGTAGCAGACCCCCCCCAGTAGTATAGCCCCCCCCAGTAGCAGGCCCCTCTGTAGTATGGCCCCCCCAGTAGTATTGCCCCCCCAGTAGCAGACCCCCCCAGTAGTGCAGACCCCCCCAGTAGTATAGCCCCCCCCCAGTAGCAGGCCCCTCTGTAGTATGGCCCCCCAAGTAGTATAGCCCCCCCCAGTAGCAGACCCCCCCCCAGTAGCGCCCCCGGACCTTTGACAAGTAAAAAAATAAAAAAAATAAAACTTACCTGATTCCCCGCTCCCGCACCGTCCGCTCTGTCACACGCTGAGGAGGGAGCCGGAAGACGGAGCTCATGTGTGAGCTCCAGCCGGCTCCCTCCGTGCAGCAGCCAATGAGAGTCTGTGTGACTCTCATTGGCTGCTGTAACAAACACACAGCTGCCGCTGGCGGCTGTGTGTCTGTGTCTGTGTAGGGCAGAGCGCTATCACTGCGCTCTGCCCTACACGCGAGGAGACCTGATGTCGGATTCTCTAGTGAGAATCCGACATCAGGCGGCCGCCGTTCGGCCCCGAACGGGGATCCGAGTCAGGCGGTGAACACCCGAACAGGGTTCGGGTGGACTCGGATCCCCAATGTTCGGAGCGGTTCGGATTCCACAGAATCCGAACCGCTCATCTCTATAGCAAACGGGTCTGAATCAGGCCCAATATCCCCAGTATATGTTATGGCATATTGAAGTGCTCCCAGTTTAAGTTATGCCACATTGTATTGCCCAATTTACATTATGCCACATGGAAGTGCGCCCAGTTCATCCTTGTACTGCCCCGGTTCACATTATGCCATGGCACAGGGCACCGCAGGGCAAGGGGGCGCTGTTTGGGCCTTTCAATTTTCCTGTTTATCATTCTCACTTGTAGCTTCCTCTTCTTTTATTCTCAGCATCTCCTGGCTGCCCCAGGAGTACCCCTATCTCTTCCCTGGCCCTTCCCATGAAGCAATGGCACTTTTTCAGGTGCACTATCTTATGTCCCTAGTTAATAATTGGAAGGGGGGGCGCCAATGCTCTCTCTCTGGCGCAGGTCACCAAAAAGTCTAGTTACGGCTCTGCCAGGGCCACCTAAGACTCTGGGCCCCATTACAATGGCACCCCCTGGACCCACTATAACTACACCCATGGGTGCCTATAAAGGAAGAACTGGAGAGAAAATCTTTACCAATGGAAGAAAGAAAGAGAATTAGGAATCATGTTATCCGAGAATATCGCTCCTCTAAGTATAACATAAAATGACATAGTGAGAGATGCGCTAACTCTGCCACCCTGTCTGCCGAGTGAAGGTGGTTTTACTGAGTGCTCTGGGTGTTACTCTTACCATAACTAACCTGGACCATTCCTACTGGTGTTCAGCGGGCAACTGACACTCACTGACACTCTCAGGAATGCAGCATATAATAGGCATTGTGCAGGATTTTTAGGAACAGTAGCTTTTATAACTTAATAGTAATACTCAAAACAGTTATTCATTAGTGAAAAAAAGTACACACACACACATATCTATATATCTCTATATCTCTCTCTCCCTCTCTCTATATATACTTAATTTATTTTATTTTAACACTATAGTTTTATATATATATATATATATAGCTATATATTTCTGCCTGTGTGTTTGTATGTGAGTATATATATATATATATATATATATAATTCCGTAAGTCCGCACTCAAGGCTTTAGCTGTGAGTCACATATATAAGCGGTGCTCCTTGAAGATCCAACAGAATCAAAAAGTACAAAAATAGATAAAAAGGGCACTCACCAGGTAGAAAATAAAGATAAAATCACATCTTTATTAGCAACATCTTTAAAATTATCACCATAATGTCGACGTTTCGATCCTCCCAGGGACCGTCATCAGGACAACCCAATCCAGTGTGAACAGAACAACACCACAAAGCATACTGAGTACCCACTGTCCCTTGCCTCTGATATACCTGAGGCAGATCATATAGCTCCGCCCACCAATTATCTCAATGATAAATGCTAAAATCACAAATTAGTTAAAAAATACCACTCTGAAATGACACTAGGTATAGACAACATAGCGATTAAGCTCCCAAGGAAGTATGAACCATATAGCCTAAAGACATCTCACTTAAAACAGTTGTTGAAATCAACTCACATATCCAAAACAAGATGGTGCCCGCAACTATGCGTGTCACCTAGGCAGCTCGTGCGTTCCACAAGGGAAACAATCTTGGCTGAACCAGGAAATGTCATCATAAGGTCACATGTATACACAAACCTCCAGCTGATCAGCAACAGTGGCTAATCGAGTCAGGAACAGACTGTAGTGGCTATAGTGAGTTCAGCACAAGAAATCTACATGTGAACAACCCACCCGCTGGTAAACAGCGCTGGCTAATCGTGTCAGGGACAAAACATGTGGGCTATAGTAAATTCAAGACTCACAACCTAAGTGTCCTGTACCACATATCAGTTAGAAAAAATAAAAAATAGGGGGAAAAAACAAGAATATAATCCTACACACTGATCAAGGGACAATGTCAAAAAGGGAAAAAGGGAAAAATTGTGAAAAAAAACAACTCTTAAATTCCACCAATAAATGAAATAAAAATAAATAAAAATAAAACATTAACGAATATAAAAACATGAAAAACAGAAAAGTGTAGAATACTCATATAGTCATGTATTGACATAATAATGCACTGAATAGTGCAGATCGGTCCTGCGAGAAAAAACCCATTTAACGCAAAAATATATTTAAAGGATTTGCCTCATTGAGTACTCTTGGGGCCACAGTGTCCAGCTCGAATATCCATCTTGCTTCGCGTCTTCGTAATAACATCTCGCGGTCCCCACCGCGTGTCAGTTTAGGGATATGATCAATGAGCATACACTTGAGACTAGAAATGGAGTGTTTCTGAGTAGCAAAATGTCGCGCTACAGGTTTGTCGGAATCGTGATTCAGTAAAGCGCTCTGAATGGAGGAGCGATGATTCGCCATACGCTCCCGGAAATTGCGCGTAGTCATCCCGACATAGTAGTAGCCACACGGGCAAATAATTAAGTAAATAACATGATCGCTTGTGCAGTGCAACCTATAGCGTATCCTGATCTTCTTACCACTGTGGGGGTGTGAAAAGTGTCCGCCAACCTGCATTGAACGGCAAGTGGTGCAATCTGCACATCTAAAACATCCTGATTTAGGCAACGGTAGCCAGGATTGTGTTGTAGTCCTAGGCTGCTTAGTAGGTTTCATCAGCAGCTGTTTAAGATTGGCACCTCGCCGGTATGAACACATCGGCGGTCTCTTGTTCACTCCTGAAAAGCTTGAATCAGTGGTAATAATAGGCCAAAATTTTCTATAGGCCTTTTCTGTCTGGTGAGACCTGACATCAAATGTAGTTGTCACAATCATACGTCGCTGATCAAAGGGCTGATTATGGCGTTGTGCTACCTGTGAGTGCCTAGATTTCGCTTTACAGAGACATCTGGCCAAAGTGGCCCGAGTATAGCCTCTCTCCAGAAAACGATCATCCATTTCAATGATCTATTGTTCCATGATCTCAGGAACAGTGTTGTTTCGCAGTACCCGCATGAACTGCGATATAGGTAGACTCTCTTTCAAGCTCCCAGGGTGTGACTTCTTGCATGTAGCAAAGTGTTGCGGTCGGTGTCCTTTCGATAAAGAGCCGATTCCAACACTCCATCCTCAATTGTGATGGTAACATCCAAAAAATGCTAAATCTTTTTATCAATCTGATAAGTGAAGCGTATAGGGCTATCTAAGGTGTTCAATTAATTGACCATACTATCAAATTCTACCTTGGTGCCATTCCAGAGGATAAATAGGTCGTCAATATAACGTCCATAATAAAATAGCATCTCACTATATCTGGAAAAAATGTATGTTGTCTCGTATTGACACATATATAGGTTCGCATAGGAAGGGGCAACATTGGAACCCATAGCAGTCCCCATGCGGTACATAAAATGATTTTTGGTCAGAACCAATCTTGCCAACTCCAATAGCAACTCAATAGGTGGACCCACATGAGGCCCTACCGTCAAAGCTAGGCGTAAAGCATCAATACCCTCAACATGTGGGATCACCGTATAAAGAGAGTTAACATCCATCGATGCTAGCCACACCGTGTCTGGAACAATACCTAGATTAAAGATTTTATCCAAGAAATCTGATGCAATAGTGTTCCACATGCAGAGATGATCGGTCGACCCGGCGGATCAACAAGGCTGTCGTTGTTCAGGACTGGAGTGCCTATGATGCTGAAATATCACGACAGTTATCTGATGTTAATGTATATGAGAAGCTTAGGACCAATCCTATGCATGAGATAAAACTTGAGATAGATCGTATTATTGACCTGGCGGTTCAACATGACTGGTTTGATGAGAGTATCTCCAAGTTCATTAAGGTGGAGCATCCTATATGTCCTATCATCTATACGCTCCCTAAGGTACATAAAAGCCTTGTTGATCCGCCGGGTCGACCGATCATCTCTGCATGTGGATCACTATTGCAACCTTTGGCCTTGTTCTTGGATAGTTTCTTACAACACCATGTTTGTAGGATGCGGGGTTATCTCCGCGATACATCAGAAGTATATGCAAGAAGTCACCACCCTGGGAGCTTGAAAGAGAGTCTACCTATATCGCAGTTCATGCGGGTACTGCGAAACAACACTGTTCCTGAGATCATGGAACAACAGATCGTTGAAATGGAAGATCGTTTTCTGGAGAGAGGCTATACTCGGGCCACTTTGGCCAGATGTCTCTGTAAAGCGAAATCTAGGCACTCACAGGTAGCACAACGCCATAATCAGCCCTTTGATCAGCGACGTATGATTGTGACAACTACTTTTGATGTCAGGTCTCACCAGACAGAAAAGGCCTATAGAAAATTTTGGTCTATTATTACCGCTGATTCAAGCTTTTCAGGAGTGAACAAGAGACCGCCGATGTGTTCATACCGGCGAGGTGCCAATCTTAAACAGCTGCTGATGAAACCTACTAAGCAGCCTAGGACTACAACACAATCCTGGCTACCGTTGCCTAAATCAGGATGTTTTAGATGTGCAGATTGCACCACTTGCCATTCAATGCAGGTTGGCACACACTTTTCACACCCCCACAGTGGTAAGAAGATCAGGATACGCAAGTGTATGCTCATTGATCATATCCCTAAACTGACACGCGGTGGGGACCGCGAGATGTTATTACGAAGACGCGAAGCAAGATGGATATTCGAGCTGGACACTGTGGCCCCAAGAGGATTCAATGAGGCAAATCCTTTAAATATATTTTTGCGTTAAATGGGTTTTTTCTCGCAGGACCGATCTGCACTATTCAGTGCATTATTATGTCAATACATGACTATATGAGTATTCTACACTTTTCTGTTTTTCATGTTTTTATATTCGTTAATGTGTTCTTTTTATTTATTTTTATTTCATTTATTGGTGGAATTTAAGAGTGGTTTTTTTTCACAATTTTTCCCTTTTTCCCTTTTTGACATTGTCCCTTGATCAGTGTGTAGGATTATATTCTTGTTTTTTCCCCCTATTTTTTATTTTTTCTAACTGATATGTGGTACAGGACACTTAGGTTGTGAGTCTTGAATTTACTATAGCCCACATGTTTTGTCCCTGACACGATTAGCCAGCGCTGTTTACCAGCGGGTGGGTTGTTCACATGTAGATTTCTTGTGCTGAACTCATTATAGCCACTACAGTCTGTTCCTGACGCGATTAGCCAGTGTTACTGATCAGCTGGAGGTTTGTGTATACATGTGACCTTATGATGACATTTCCTGGTTCAGCCAAGATTGTTTCCCTTGTGGAATGCACGAGCTGCCTAGGTGACACGCATAGTTGCGGTCGCCATCTTGTTTTGGATATGTCAGTTAATTTCAACAACTGTTTTAAGTGAGATGTCTTTAGGCTATATGGTTCATACTTCCTCGGGAGCTTAATCGCTATGTTGTCTATACCTAGTGTCATTTCAGAGTGGTATTTTTTAACTACTATGTGATTTTAGCATTTATCATTGAGATAATTGGTGGGCGAAGCTATATGATGTGCTTCAGGTATATCAGAGGCAAGGGACAGTGGGTACTCAGTATGCTTTGTGGTGTTGTTCTGTTCACACTGGATTGGGTTGTCCTGATGACGGTCCCTGGGAGGATCGAAACGTCGACATTATGGTGATAATTTTAAAGATGTTCCTAATAAAGATGTGATTTTATCTTTATTTTCTACCTGTGAGTGCCCTTTTTTCTATTTATATATATATATATATATATATATACATACAATCACAATGTTTCTCCTATGCGAGGTATAGCAACCCCCAGGGAAAAAACAAAACACAGGAGGCACTCCCTTAGAAAATAGAAAAAAAATATATATATATACTTATATCATATTGAAAAAACAGTACAGCAACATGTCAACATTTCAAGGTCCGCAGACCTTTTCGTCAGGACTGTAGAACTGGGATTTCTCACCAAAGGGTGGAGTGGCCACATGCAGGGTTTACCTGCAACTGCTCGGTGCTGAGAGATCGCTACCCGTTTTCGTGTGAAGCAAACAAACAGCCAGGGATGCTGACTAGAATCCAGGGACAACAGAGGAAAAAATTTGTTTTCCTTTGTTGATAGAACCTAACATTTAAAGGGGTGCCGCAGTATTGAACAAACGGCTGAGTCGCAGTTTTGCGCACAGTAAAGAAGCACTTTGGTGTACGCAGCTAAATTTTGTCATACGGTTGTGTGGTAGTCACATTATTGTGTATGCGACTGGTCGCACAATAGCATATACGTACTTCCGGTCGTGCTGCCACGTGTTTAAACAAAGCCATTGAGGTTTACATTCTTTTCAATTGTTGTCAATATCTGGGTTAACATGTATTTTTCTGCGCAGGGAAAAAGTGTGTAACAGTGAGTATTTGTTGGTAGGGGTAACTTGTTCCCTAAAGTTAGAGGTACCGTATGACCTTTAAGGGCTAAGTGCTAGCCGCTCGGTAAGCAGCTTACTGTTCTATACACAGTAGCAGGTGTACATGTTGTCTTTGTTGTAGAGAGGTGCGTGGAAGAAGCCGACTTAAACTTCCATAGGGGTGGAAGTTGCCTTCTTAAATCTTATCCGGGTGTGTGGAGTAGCCTTCTTCAAATCTTCACAGATGTGTGGGCGCTGCCGTTTAAATCGTCCACAGGTAAGTGAAAGTATCTTGACTGTCTTTCACCAGTTTAAATCTTTATTGAAAAACATAGGAGTTGTCTCAGAATGGGAGCCATGCAAACAATAGAGATGTTAGACAATGATGTGCTGCTAGTGGAGGCGCCGTTTGATTCGGCCTGTCGTATTATGCATACTAAGTACGGTACTTATGCAATAAGGTATTGTGATGTATGGTTTAAAATGACGATGAAGAGTGTTAGACCGTTTCCCAGAATTGGTAGTTTTGATAAAGATGTATTAGATAATGTCCGGGATCACATCAGTCTGATGTGCTCCCTAGAGAAAAAGGTCAAATACTATGAATGTTTAAAGTTGTGGCAGCATGAAGGGGATGCGTGGCTTAAAAATGCGCAAGCGACGCAAACTAGGGTTGCGAGCGCATTGCCAGAGAATACATCCGCGACGCTGAATTGCAATGCGGGTGAGCCGCAAAATGGCGCGCACGTGCAGCAAGGTAGCGTTGTGGAAGGTATTGCCAGCAATTCACACACACCACCCCCACCTTATGTGGATGGAGGTGCAAGTACAGTTATCAAAAATACCCATAAAAATGTAACAAGCAATTTGTACCCTCTCTTAAGCAACTATAAAGAAAGTGTTCATGATGTGGATGATGAGCCTATTGTAATGTCTGCCATTTCCCATGCTGTACAAATGATAGATGCTACGCCACGACAATCACGAGTGGTGCCGCCATCTCCATCGGTAACTGCAAGGGATGTGCTAACACCCTCTGCACCCGTAGAGGAAGTTGTTAATACCATACATAGCAGCAACAGATTAAACCCCCAGCCAAGTAGCAAGATCAAAGGTAGCAGCGCTACCGGTCTGCATCCCATTCGGACAATAACTGTTCCGAATGGAAATGCAGATGCGAACGGTGTAGTGCCCATGAGGGAAGTGGTAATGCATTGTCCTTGGACAAGAGCAGAACTAAATTCCATCATAAATGATTTCCCCGATCCCAAAAACCAACTAGCCAAATGTCAGAGATTTTTGAGGAATTTGGGTAGTTCTCATGAGCCAACTAATAAAGATTGGTGTGTGGTGTTAAGGGCCTGTCTACCACGCAATACCGACGTGACAAAATTTATCACGGATTGTGTATTGGATGGTGACGTTCCCTTAACGGACCAAGTAAACCAAGGTAACATTTCCCGCATTGTAACTCAATTGGGTATATATTTTCCGGTAGTAGTTAACTGGAACAAAATTTTCACCATAAAGCAAAAGGAGAGTGAATCTGCAGAAGAGTATTGTGACCGGACTCTGCAGGCTATCACCCAGTACACTGGGAAAGAAGATATTAAAGATAGCACTCACCACAGGAGAATGATAGTCATGGTGCTCATGGATGGTCTTAAGGAAAACTTAAAGACTCGGGTTCAGACCTCACAACCTGGCTGGAGGGGAGTCACAAAAGATACACTCATAGAATCTGCCATAGAACATGATAAGAACATTTCAAAGAAGAGAGAGACCCAGAGCGAAAAACTAATGGCTGTCAGTATTCAAGCTTTGGAAGGAATGACGGTAACATCACAGCCAACAGACACACTTGCATCTACACACACACCTACACCTGAACAGTTATATGCTCTCTCTCTAATCCCATGCAACAGCAAACACAGCTCTATTCTACTAACCCTACACAACCACAGGTCCCACACTACTCACAAACTTCATATCCCCCACAATACCCTTATCCTCCATATCCCTACCCATATCCACCACCTTTTCCCCCTGCTCAAACCTCACAACAACCCATGTCTTCATCCGATCCACGAATATGTTTTAATTGTAACCAGCCAGGACATTTAAGTAGAACCTGCACAGTAAAAAGGGTAGGACCCCCAAACCAGAGAGTACCTGGATATCCCCATAAGGGATATGCACAGAGACCAGCAAATATCCAGCAAGCACCAGCTCCAATTGTGGCCGTTAATGCTTTATTGGAGAATGGTAGCCAACGCTAGGGGTCAGGTCATACCTGTAGTCTACAGATAGTCAGGTTAATGGGAAGTACTAGGGAAGAACCGGTCATGATGGTTGATGTAGCTGGTACTGAATATCCTTTTCTTGTAGACACAGGGGCAAACAGGTCAGTGATAAAATCTCCCGTTAATTTACAGGTGAACAACGAGACAGTACCAACAATGGGTGTAACAGGTAAAGTGCAACATTATCCTTTAACAAAGTCCACAGAGGTTACTATTGGGCCGTTGCATGCCAGGCATTCTTTCCTTCTGGCTGCTACGGCTCCTACTAACCTGCTGGGTAAAGACTTGTTATGTAAGATGGGATGTGTTATATATTGCACACCTGATGGTGTATTTTTAGATATCCCTGAGAGAGTTGCGCACGAGGTGTGGGATATGTTGGACACTCCCCAAAGGATAATGTATCACTCTACCAGTTTAAATGAAAATCCATCCCAGGTAGATCAAATGTTGTCCCAAATTCCAGATTACCTTTGGACAAAGGATGTACAGGACACTGGATTAATGGCAAACGTAAGCCCCATAATGGTAAATTTGAAAAGCGGTAGGTAAGCTCCAAAACTTCCCCTGTACCCACTAAAACAGGAGGTAGAATTAGCGGTTTTTCCAATAATTGAGTGATTATTGCAACAGGGAATTTTAGTTTGTACAGCTAGTGTAGCCAAGAGTCCCATCTTTCCAGTGAAGAAGAGTGGTGGGAGGGATTATAGGCTGGTACAGGACCTTAGAGGTGTTAATAAGGTAGTAGAAAGCCAATTCCCCATAGTGAAAAATCCAACTGTCATTCTTATGCAGATCCCTCCAAACGCAACCCATTTCACTGTCATTGACCTCTGTCCTGCTTTCTTCTCTGTGCCTCTCCACCCTGACTGTCAGTATTCGCATTTACATACAGAGGTGTGCAATATACATGGACACGGTTGCCCCAAGGTTTCATAGACAGCCCCAGTATCTTTTCCCAGGCATTGCATGACTGTTTACAATCTTTTCAACCTGCAAATGGATCTGTTCTAATTCAATATGTGGACGATTTATTGCTGTGTTCTGATTCGTTTATGTCATGTTTGAATGATACTAAACTTTTGTTGCTTCATCTCTCGCATACAGGACACAAGGTGGCTAAGGACAAACTACAGCCGTGCCAATCCAGAGTCAAATATTTGGGACACTGCCTAACCCAGGGGTTAAGACATCTCATAAATGATAGAATCCAGGCCATACAGAACATGACACTGCCGCAGAATCAGCAGCAAATTCGTACCTTCTTGGGAATGTGTGGATACTTTAGAATGTGGATCCCAGGTTTTTCTATTTTGGCCATGCCTTTACAGGACTTAGGCCCTCATTCAGAGCCACTCGTAAGCGGCAGTACGCTTGTTCCGAGCGATGTTCGCACATCTGCGCATGCGTACGGTTTTTAGTACGCATGCGCGAACCAGTCAGTGCGGCTGAAAATCGTTTGTACGCAATATAGCGAGTGCCTGATATTTTGAGTGACAGAATGAGGCGTATGTGGGTGGTAACAGGGGAAGGTGCTTGAAAACGGGGAGTGGAGATCAGAACGCAGGCATGCTTAAAGGTCAAAATGGGTGTTTTATGGGGGTGCATAATTAATACAGCAGCGTCATTGACCACGTCACTTGGTTTTTTTTAACTCAGAACTGCTCGCAAAATAGCTGTTGAAAAAACCGACCCCAAGAATAGCAAGCAGTTCATATCCTGTACGATGTACTCGATTAATCTAATAAATAGCGGACATGACGTATGGTGCGAGCGGCCAGGGGGCGTTTTTAACAAATAAACGAGCATATGTTTTGCTCGCTCGTTCAGACTTAGAGGTGTGAACAGACTGCAATGTGCGAACGGATCATTTGAATAGCCACCCCTTGTTTTTGAACGAACGAACGCAAATAGCGAACGGCTCTGAATGAGGGCCTTAATCTCTTCCTCAAAGCCTGATCGTGTCATACACACAGAGGAGTCAGAGCAGACTTTCCTTAATCTTAAGGATAGTCTGACCAAATCACCTGCATTGGGAATACCTGATTATGAAAAACCTTTTTATTTGTATTGTATGGAAGCCGATGGTTGTGCTGCAGGTGTCCTTACACAAAAACATGGTGATGCCAGTAGGCCCGTAGCATACTACAGTGCCCAATTGGACACTGTGGCGAGATCACTCCCCACCTGTTTGAGAAGTGTAGCAGCTACCGCTCTATTGGTGAGTAAAAGTGAGGACGTAGTATTGGGTCATGATATGATTATTTATACTCCCCATGCTGTATCTTTACTGCTGAACTCTGCTCAAACCAGACACGTCTCTTCAGCTAGGTTTACCAACTGGGAACTAGCTCTATTTGCACCTGCGAACATCACTGTTAAATGTTGCAGCACACTGAATCCAGCAACGTATTTACCATATGTACAATATGATGTACAAAGGGTGGAAGGAGGAGAGTTGCTGGCGGAGGGAGAGTTCAGCGGACATAACGATACACCCGATTGTATGGAATATCTGAATCAGCCCTTTACTGCTAGACCTGACATACACGACACACCTTTAGAGAATGTAGATGTGACTTTTTACATGGATGGGAGTTGTCATAGACAAACAGACACAGGTGAATTATGTACAGGTTATGCTGTTGTAAATGACACAGACATCATAGAAGCCAAACCTCTTGGTCCTCCTCATTCAGCCCAGGTGGCAGAGTTAATAGCACTAACTAGAGCATGTGAACTGGCAGCAGGCAAATCTGCTAACATTTACACTGACTCGAGGTACGCGTTTGGGGTTGTGCACGATTTCGGGGCTCTATGGCATCTGAGAAATGTTATGACAGCAGCAGGCACACCAGTTGCACATTCCCGACACATAAAACATCTTTTAGAAGCAATCCAACTGCCCAAAGCGGTGGCAGTAATCAAGTGTAAAGCCCATACATGTGAGGATGACCCGGTGTCACTGGGCAACAACAGAGCCGATGAAGCTGCAAAATGGGCAGCAGGGTTAAAAATGTTTTCTCCAACTGGAAAAATTATGTCTTTCCAAACAATTGATATGCTGAAATTAATTGAGATGCAAAATTTGTGTTCAATCCAGGAAAAGTCCATTTGGAAGTCCAAGGGATGTGGGCAAGAGTCCTCCAGGCTCTGGAGGGACGGACAAGGTAAGCCAGTAGCCCCCAAGGCATATTACCCCAGCCTGGCTGAGGCAGCACACGGTCTGACTCATCTGGGAAAACAAGGTATGTGCAAGTTGGTGAGAGCATACTGGTGCGCACCAGGTTTTTCTTCACAAGCAGAAAATATAGCAATGTCCTGTCTGACCTGCTTGAGGAAGAACATAGGGAAAGCGATCCCTACCGAACCGTTCCACATTCCACCGACTGATGGACCATTCCAGGTGATACAAATTGATTTCATCCAATTACCACCCTGCAGGAATCTTAAGTATGTATTAGTGTGCACTGATGTATTTTCTAATTGGATTGAGGCCTACCCAGCGGCCACTAATACTGCTGTGTTTACTGCCAAGAAAATAGTTCAGGAATTTCTATGCAGATACAGTATCCCTAAAATCATCGAGAGTGACAGGGGTACTCATTTCACAGGTGATGTTTTTCAAAATATGTGTAAGTTGATGGGTATTAATAGCCGACTTCACACCCCCTACCCACCGCAAGCCAGTGCCAAGGTAGAGAGAATGAACGGGACTATTAAAAATAAGTTAAGTAAAATCATGGCAGAGACTGGACTAGGTTGGCCAGAAGCATTACCGGTGGTCCTGCATAGTATAAGGGCCACTCCCAGACCCCCTATAAATCTGTCTCCCTTTGAAATACTGTTCGGTAGACAACCTCATTTGATTATAAGTCCACAGGAAGACTTGAAAGGTAACAACGAGGTAACTGTAAAGTATCTTATATCAATGAGTAAGCAGTTAAAACAACAGCAGCAGAAACTGAAATTGTTGTCCAATGATATGCCTGAAACTAACTGTCATGATGTTGAACCAGGAGAATATGTTATGATCAGAAATTTTTTGCGTTGTTTGACTGATCGGTGACCAGGTGCTGCTGACAAGAACTACATCATTGAAGGTGGCTGAGAGAGATACCTGGGTCCATTCCACTCACTGCAAAAAGGTCAATCAACCGGTGGAGAAACAAGTCGGAGACAAGGCTGATAGCATGGACCTGTCGCTCACGAACTTGTTCCAGGAGGATTGAAAAGGTTGTAGTGAGATACCTGAACTAAAAGAAATCTGCAGGTCTTGTTGTGGCAATGGACGGGCCTGCTGTGTTAATTTTCATGTTCTCTTTTAGAGTGTTCATCATCCTGGTCGGTACGGGAATTTCCGGTTTCTGTGAAGGGGGACCGATTGTGGAGAGGGGAGTTGATGGCAGTGCTGATGGAGTGGAGTCAGAAGGAGTGCAATGCCAATTAGGGGAGTGTCTGACCAATCTTAATACTGTCATTGTTAAGAGAGCTGTTATTCTGGATACTCGGGGACGGTGTGGAGGTTTATCGTCTGAAGATTCCTGTATTTGTGAGCTTTGTGGGTCCCTAGTTGATGAGAATTGTATCCAGCGGTGCCAACCTAAATATAACCCGTACTGGGGTGCGTATCCTTTAGAGGATTATCATAGCCTGGTAGGCAAAGTGTTAAATCAAACTGATTGCTGGGTGTGTTCACATGTGCCACAGGGACAGCATAATGTAGGGTTGGTGCCATTTCCGCTGAATATCACAGAAATATTTGAATTATAGAAAGGGAAAACCTTGGATGGAAAATTCCTCTCATCCAAACCACCTCATTTCAAACTCTATCAATTCCAAGTAGATAGATCACTCTTGTGTTTAAACATAACGAACCCTAATAAACCCGGGAGTTGGCAAGTGACAGGGAATAATCAGACGATGACCTTCTCACGAAGAGCTGATAATGAGTCCATAAACCATGATCTGTTACGCTCAATTAAATCTAGTGGGAGACATTTCAGGTACCGGTATGCATTGAGTTCCACTAAAGAAATTATTGGTAAGGTGCCAGATGGTTATTGTGCTAAAATAATACAACCAGAGACTTGCATGTACCAGATGGAAGACCCAGAAATAGTATTGTTTGCAAGGGAAATGTGCTTAATGATAATGATGCATACCATTCCTTATGTTCTCCCTGATAATGTATATTTTATATGTGGAAGAAAAGCGTATAAGTTGCTCTCCCCGAGTTCCGAAGGTTTGTGTTACCTGGGAAAAGTAGTCCCAGAAGTTATGACCCTCACACATGTTGAAATGCTTGGTATACATAAAAACACACCGTCACCATATCTTCACACACAATATGAACTCAGAGGCAAAAGAAATATGATACCTGGTGACGTGCACAAAGCCACTCAGTTAATTAGTGAGACAACTGGCTTTCAAGTTTTAGTCACATTGGATCCCACCAGGATCGCTCGGGGTATATTAAACTTTAGATATATTCAGGAACTTGCTAAATTGATAGATAATATCACGAGATGTACGATGACACATTCAGGTATACATGGAGAGAATTGCAAGCGTACAAGAACGAACTGGTGCAACACAGGCTAGTGTTAAATTATTTGACTGCTTTTAGTGGAAGGTATTGCGTAACATTGGCCACCCAATTTGGAGTAAAATGTTGCACCTATGTCACCAATGATACCAGCGACCCTAAGGAAGTGATAGACCGGAAGATGGATGAAATTCTGCAGCTAAAATGGGAATTTAGTAAGAACCATAATGCTTCAGTGGCTGAAGTAGGGGAGAAGATAGAGGGATGGGTTTCATGGCTGAACCCAGTGAAATGGTTCTCAGGTCTAGGGGAATGGGTCCAGGAAGTGATCGCCAGCATCGGCAAAATCTTAATCCTTATACTGATTGTCATCTTAATAATTGGCATATGTGTCTGGTGTGTTCCTATTGTGTTGAAGTGTGGAAAATGTAAAAATACAGTAAAACGAAAGAATGAAATTATGATGGTGGTCAGTATGAATACCGGGATAAATACAGAACTGCATTACAACCCTGAACTAGGAAATACCATCATTTAATGTATTATATTTATACATGCATAGAATGTATTATTGAAATGTTATTTTAAAATACCTCAGATAATGTAAAGTCTCAAATTTCCCCTTCAAGACTGCCTTTATAGGACTGGTGTATCCCCACACCTTTTACATGATCTTCCAAGATCCGCGGTGTGCGTATAATAGTAGTTTTATGTCCCCACTCAGAGACACATTATTGATGGATTAAGAACCACCTTGTGCCATCCCATAATAACACTAAATAGTATATAAATGTAAGCCTAAATTATATTTTAAAATCAGATTGTGATAGCATGTTGTTCGCTATCAAAGGGTGGACTGTCGAAGCTGGATAATTAGCTGAGACAAGATCAGTTTAAAATTGGATCGCAGCGATGCCATCTTGCGACTGGCCGCAAGACACCATTTTGGAAATGAGATCGCAAGACGCCAATTTGCGAATTGCCGCCTAAACGCCATTTTAGATAAACTCACACTTTAGTACATGTGGCGATATTACTATTAGCATCATGCGATTGCATCTTTCACCATTTCTCATACACACTTTAATACGCACAATTGCGCTGTTAACTAGTCGCATATTAGCGAATGCATAAGACCCTGTATGAAAACGCTGAATATTAGCTCCATGCACACGCATCTGCCCCAAGTTAACTAGCGTCTTTACATCAAACCCCACATACTCACACATTACATATTCACATACAAGGTTCCATAAGCTATAAGGTATAAGATTCGAGTATGCACATTTATTATCATTGCTAGGAAATAAAGGTTATTTCGTAACTAAGGTTTTATACGTGATAAGTAAGCCATGTTTGATGCGTACTCTCTGAACAGTATTCTGGTAATATCGATGGAGAGATCGCAACATGCATTCTCAACTTATGGACCGCAGAGACTTCAAGCAACAAAATGTACATTATATGAACAACTGTTAGGATTTGCATGAAGTGGGAAACCAGAGACCACCAGTTGTTAGAGGCTGGGCTGTGTCTATTTGAACCAACCTGTTAAATGCCTTGTAACATACGCCCTCTCCTTTAGGACCAATGGTATTAGCAACAAACTTCTCTATTGTGTTGTTTTTTTCTGGGGGGTATAAATATGTGTGCTCTGACCCTGGGTTCCTAGTCTTCGTGCTGAATGCTGATTGACGAGGGGTTTCTTGCTGATGCCTACATCTGGACCAGAGAGCGCTGCGTAAGTATAATTGTACTTGGGTCTGTATAATCTCTTTGCGCTAAGATTATATGAGGATCACAGCGTGCAACTGCTGTACTTTTACTTGAATAATACTTTGTGCTTTGGAACCACAGGTTCTAGGTCTGGAGTCTTTATTTACTGTATGACTGCATACGCAAATTAGTGTCATCCTTAAAGGTTTATAGGCAGGATATTAGAAGGTATAGGCACGGGTATATAGAGGTTCAAAGGCAGTATCGTTATGGTACATTTGCCACCATACTATCCCACATAGAAACCTGTGGTGTGTGTGTGGCTGCAAGTGGAACTGGAGGGATTGCAGTCGGTATCGGAAATACCTGCTGCATTTCCTCTGTAATACATTTCTGGGTTATTTAATATTAGAGGTACACCCCCGCAAACTGTTGTTTGTGTTGCTTTTTAAACAAATTAGCAATGATAAATGTTCCCCTTAATCACAAACAATATCTATTATGCTATATTAAAAACAATATTTTTTTGTAAAGTTTTTTATTTTGATATAAAAAACAGAAAAAACAAATAAATATAAAAATTACAAATCCCTTCTGATATGGCCTCCCCCATTATCTGCACTCACTGGGCCAGGATTTCTACCTCTCTCCTCACAACATCGGCCAAGCATTCCTGTGTCACATCTGAAATGAAACCAAAAAATAGTTGTTGTTTTTTTTTGGTAAAATTGTTATAAAATAAAAAAACAAACTGTAGAAACCGTCACCCACCCATGCATCCTATGATAAACCCAGCACAGCAAGCTAAGTCCTGCCTTTGGAAATGCAGCAAGTGTTTTCAGACACCGTATGCATTATTTCCCTGATAGCAATACTCATATTTTAAACGTGCCTGTAGCCTGCTGTGGCTTTTTTAAAAATGTTCCCAGAAACAGGCTTGTAGAGCAAAATGTCTCCCTTCAACATTTAGTTGCAAATACAATCATGTTTTGAATATGTGTGTACATTTTTTTGGGTCTTGCATGTACCATCAGCTGCAGGTCCTTCCTGTGATGCTTCCTGGGATAAAGCAGCCCAGTTGGAGGCTCCTGAAAAGGCCTACGAGGAAGCTGGCCCAGGGGAGGAATGTTGGGAGGAGTGCGCAGGGGAGGTAGGGCCAGAATGTTGGGAGGAGTGCGCAGGGGAGGTAGGGCCAGAATGTTGGGAGGAGAGAGCAGGGAGGTAGGGCCAGAATGATGGGAGGAGTGAGCAGGGGAGGTAGGGCTGGAATGTTGGAAGGAGTGACCAGGGGAGGTAGGGCCGGAATGTTGGGAGGAGTGAGCAGGGGAGGTAGGGCCAGAATGATTCGAGGAGTGAGCAGGGGCGGTAGGGCCGGAATGTTGGGAGGAGTGAGCAGGGGAGGTAGGGCCGGAAAGTTGGGAGGAGTGAGCAGGGGAGGTAAGGCCGGAATCTTGGGAGGAGAGAGCAGGGAGGTAGGGCCAGAATGATGGGAGGAGTGAGCAGGGGAGGTAGGGCTGGAATGTTGGAAGGAGTGAGCAGGGGAAGTAGGGCCGGAATGTTGGGAGGAGTGAGCAGGGGAGGTAGGGCCAGAATGATTCGAGGAGTGAGCAGGGGCGGTAGGGCCGGAATGTTGGGAGGAGTGAGCAGGGGAGGTAGGGCCGGAATGTTGGGAGGAGTGAGCAGGGGAGGTAGGGCCGGAATGTTGGGAGGAGTGAGCAGGGGAGGTAGGGCCGGAATGTTGGGAGGAGTGAGCAGGGGAGGTAGGGATGGAATGTTGGGAGGAGTGAGCAGGGGAGGAAGGGCTAGAATGATGGGAGGAGTGAGCAGGGGAGGTAGGGCCAGAATGTTGGGAGGAGAGAGCAGGGAGGTAGGGCCAGAATGATGGAAGGAGTGAGCAGGGGAGGTAGGGCTGGAATGTTGGGAGGAGTGAGCAGGGGAGGTAGGGATGGAATGTTGGGAGGAGTGAGCAGGGGAGGTAGGGCTAGAATGATGGGAGGAGTGAGCAGGGGAGGTAGGGTTGGAATGTTGGGAGGAGTGAGCAGGGGAGGTAGGGCAGAATGTTGGAAGGAGTGAGCAGGGGAGGTAGGGCTAGAATGATGGGAGGAGTGAGCAGGGGAGGTAGGGCCGGAATGATGGGAGGGGTGAGTAGGGGAGGTAGGGCTGGAATGTTGGGAGCAGTGAGCAGGAGAGGTAGGGCAGAATGTTGGGAGGAGTGAGTAGGGGAGTTAGGGCTGGAATGTTGGGAGGAGTGAGCAGGGGAGGTAGGGCCGGAATGTTGGGAGGAGTGAGCAGGGGAGGTAGGGCCAGAATCTTGGGAGGAGTGAGCAGGGGAGGTAGGGCCGGAATCTTGGGAGGAGTGAGCAGGGGAGGTAGGACTGGAATGTTAGGAGGATTGAGCAGGGGAGGTAGCGCTGGAATGTTGAGAGGAGTGAGTAGGGGAGGTAGGGCCGGAATGATGGGAGGAGTGAGCAGGGGAGGTAGGGCTGGAATGTTGGGAGGAGTGAGCAGGGGAGGTAGGGCCGGAATGTTGGGAGGAGTGAGCAGGTGAGGTAGGGCTGGAATATTGGGAGGAGTGAGCAGGGGAGATAGGGCCGGAATGTTAGGAGGAGTGAGCAGGGGAGGTAGGGCTGGAATGATGGGAGGAGTGAGCAGGGGAGGTAGGGCCGGAATCTTGGGAGGAGTGAGCAGGGGAGGTAGGGCCGGAATCTAGGGAGGAGTGAGCAGGGGAGGTAAGGCCGGAATGTTAGGAGGAGTGAGCAGGGGAGGTAGGGCTGGAATGTTGAGAGGAGTGAGTAGGGGAGGTAGGGCCGGAATGATGGGAGGAGTGAGCAAGGGAGGCAGGGCTGGAATGATGAGAGGAGTGAGCAGGGGAGGTAGGGCTGGAATCTTGGGAGGAGTGAGCAGGGGAGGTAGGGCTGGAATGTTGGGAGGAGTGAGCAGGGGAGGTAGGGCCGGAATCTTGGGAGGAGTGAGCAGGGGAGGTAGGACCGGAATGTTAGGAGGAGTGAGCAGGGGAGGTAGGGCTGGAATGTTGAGAGGAGTGAGTAGGGGAGGTAGGGCCGGAATGATGGGAGGAGTGAGCAGGGGAGGTAGGGCCAGAATCTTGGGAGGAGTGAGCAGAGGAGGTAGGGCTGGAATCTTGGGAGGAGTGAGCAGGGGAGGTAGGCCTGGAATGTTAGGAGGAGTGAGCAGGGGAGGTAAGGCTGGAATGATGGGAGGATTGAGCAGGGGAGGTAGGGCCGGAATCTTGGGAGGAGTGAGCAGGGGAGATAGGGCTGGAATGTTGGGAGGAGTGAGCAGGGGAGGTAGGGCTGGAATGTTGGGAGGAGTGAGCAGGGGAGGTAGGGCTGGAATGTTGGGAGGAGTGAGCAGGGGAGGTAGGGCCGGAATGTTGGGAGGAGTGAGCAGGGGAGATAGGGCCAGAATCTTGGGAGGAGTGAGCTGGGGAGGTAGGGCCAGAATCTTGGAAGGAGTGAGCAGGGGAGGTAGGGCCGGAATGTTAGGAGGAGTGAGTAGGGGAGGTAGGACCGGAATGATGGGAGGAGTGGGCAGGGAAGGTAGGGCAGGAATGATGGCAGGAGTGAGCAGGGGAGGTAGGGCCGGAATGTTGGGAGGAGTGAGCAGGGGAGGTAGGGCCGGAATCTTGGGAGGAGTGAGCAGGGGAGTTAGGGCTGGAATGTTGGGAGGAGTGAGCAGGGGAGGTAGGGCTGGAATGTTGAGAGGAGTGAGTAGGGGAGGTAGGGCCGGAATGATGGGAGGAGTGAGCAGGGGAGGTAGGGCTGGAATGATGGGAGGAGTGAGCAGGGGAGGTAGGGCCGGAATCTTGGGAGGAGTGAGCAGGGGAGGTAGGGCTGGAATTTTGGGAGGAGTGAGCAGGGGAGGTAGGGCTGGAATGTTGGGAGGAGCGAGCAGGGGAGGTAGGGCTGGAATGTTAGGAGGAGTGAGCAGGGGAGGTAGGGCTGGAATGTTGGGAGGAGTGAGCAGGGGAGGTAGTGCCGGAATGTTTGGGAGGAGTGAGCAGGGGAGGTAGGGCTGGAATGTTGGGAGGAGTGAGCAGGGGAGGTAGGGCTGGAATGATGGGAGGAGTGAGCAGGGGAGGTAGGGTTGGAATGATGTGAGGAGTGAGCAGGGGAGGTAGGACCGGAATGTTGGGTGGAGTGAGCAGGGGAGGTAGGGCCGGAATCTTGGGAGGAGTGAGCAGGGGAGGGTGGGTGACGAACAGCCCCTCTCCTTGCTTGTCTGCGTCGTCCTAAAAGATAAAGAATATGTAATTTGTAAATGATTTGGATTACCAACAACAATCCAAGTTTAAAATATAACACTTTCAATGTGTGTGTGCATTTGTCTCTCTCTCTCTCTAAATTCATATATCTATAAATAAATATTTCACAATTCTACTAACACTTGAAGAATGTAAGAACACACACACACATTTTTCATAAGCAAATATGCACATTTATTAAGAGACATTTTTAGGATCAAACATGACAGCAAACAATAATTTAACTAAAATGCAAAATGGCTGCCTGCCAAAGATATACAAAATGGCTGCTGCCCAAAGATATACAAAATGGTAGCTGACATATATATATTTTGTTTTTTTATAAAAAAAAAAACACAGGCAAACACATAGCAAGTTTACTTACTTCTCATATTAATGGCCCGCATGCGTTCAAGAAGATCAGGAGTTCTGCCTTGGAGGTTTGACCACCGGCGCTCCAACTGCACAATGGTGCGTCTGCACCCCAAGCGGTGCAGTCGTCGCCCCATCTCCGCGTAGGCAACGCATCTTCTCTCTATTTGTGATATGTGGGCCAACGGGCCCCAGACGCTGATCCATAAGATCCGCGAGGGTGCGCAGCTCCCTGCGGCTGAATGCTGCGGATGTCATGATGGCAATGACAAATATCACAGTGTGCATACTTTATATACACTATGGTGCGACCTGATTGGCTGTCTCACAAAAATGGCGGTTGAAGACCAGACAGTAGATATTGTCAAATTTACATACAACAAAACTCTGTAAATACTATCACCCTACAGCCGGTGTCTTCCTGGTGCCACATTTAGTGTTCGCATGGGCGGCAGCCCACACACTCCCACAACTACGCTGTTCGGAATGGAAATTTTTTTTTTCTTAGAGGGGTGACTGTATTGGCGTGTGTTCATTGCAGTTGGGCGCATGTGCGCTGCGTATGTATAGCACACAATAACACCTGTGTACGCACATATCTTTACATAGCAGCATATGCGATTGTCAAATGTTCAAATTGGAAGATCAGTTTTGTATTTTGGCAGGCTGCTTCAAAGACAAACATGATTTTCAATGGGACAATTACATGAAAATCTACATGAGGACACACTTGCAGATTTGGATGTTGAAAGTGGGCCTGTGACAACACCACCTCCTACAAACACATCATCTACAAATGTATTTATTTATTTATTACCAGTTACAGTATTTATATAGCACACACATATTCTGCAGTGCTTTACAGAGAATATTTAGTAATTCACATCAGTCCTTGCCCCAGTGGAGCTTACAATCTATATTCCCTACCACATGCACACAATAGGGTTAATTTTGTTAGAAGCCAATTAACCTACCAGTATATATTTGGAGTGTGGGAGGAAACCGGAGTACCCGGAGGGAACCCACGCAAGCACAGGGAGAATAAACAAACTCCACACAGTTAGGGCCGTGGTTGGAATCGAACCCACAACCTTAGTGTTGTGAGGCAGTAATACTAACCATTACACCATCTGTGCTGCCCTAAATATGTCTGCCCCAAGAGGAGAAGATGATTCCTCCACTTTAAATGGCAGGATACAAGGGCAAAGTATGGTCAGTTCCACCACAGCATAAGTGGAGGCCAATAAACCACAGTAGTTAAAACATTTTAATTATAAAAAAAAACAAAAAACACAAACATGCAAAATTATATTTTATGTTTTACAAGTTTAACATTCTTTCCTGTAAACATGATTGTCCACTGTTAGTAAATATTAATGGGGAATTTTCCGAAGGAGGAAGGCAGCAGCTCTCAGGATGGCAATGCGTTTACATTTTCTTTGGTAAAAAATGTAGCCTATGCTGGTTTAGGTTAGGTTGTACAACCTAAAATGGATGTATGTGAGAAGCCAATGGTCTAGTGAAAGTAGACATGGGGTGTATTTAACATCAACTGCAATTTTTATGAGGTTGCTAGGTGATATCT
Source organism: Taudactylus pleione (assembly GCA_031769625.1). Lineage (NCBI taxonomy): Eukaryota > Metazoa > Chordata > Amphibia > Anura > Myobatrachidae > Taudactylus > Taudactylus pleione. The sequence continues at coordinate 12,103,509 of JAUIMM010000006.1, forward strand.
ATCTCCCCAAATTGCAATGCAGGAATGTAAATGGCTGCTTGCATGTATTACTGCTCAAATGCAGAGACAACGGTTCCGATGAAGCTCTGTCCTGGCAAATGGCTCAAACCAAAATGATAGCGAAGCTTTCATTTTGTTTCCGGGTTACAGTATACTGTGCAAACACGGTCGTAGGCTGCACAAGCGTCGGTAGGGGCCGACAGAGAGGTATCCAGTCGATCCTTTTTTGAAAACATAAGCCGTGTAAAAGCCCAAAGGTTTTTATGGGCCAACTGCATCTAAAAATGGTGTTAGTTGCCAGGGCCATGCTTTGCATCCCGGAGCTCAGTAAGTCTTACAAAGGCTACCTTTCGGGTCAGAAATTGATGGACAGCAGCAGAAACTTAGCTTTTGCCGTATTTTAGCTGTTTTGGTTGCTGAATTTAAAGGGGCAATAATATTAAATACAAAACCACACTTGTTTTGTATTTGATATTATTGTCCATTTAAATCCAGCAGACACAACTGCTAAAGACTCATGGCTTTGAAGCACTGCACAGTAAATTTGTTTGTGAGCAGTTGAGCGGAGGGTGATTGGATGAGCAGGGCGGTATTGTATAGCTTTGCCTAGGGCACCTAGAACCTTGCACCAGCCCTGGGGACAGCGGGCCATATCGGGAGAGAAAGGTAAACGGGGGATATCTGTGATATCTCCTGCATTACCTTTTTGATGAAAGGCCCGAAAACTTAAAAAATTTTCATATTCACCTGCTTCTATAGAAATGAAGTGATAATGTATAGAGCCCTCAGGCACTGATGTTCTTTATCTCGTATCTTGGATTTTGTATCTGTATGATATACAAGAATGCTGGCTAAACAAAGCTACAGATATAAAAGTGTTGATATCAAAGTACTGTAATCAGCACAGTCTCCTTATGCATCCTAGTTGCATCACATTGCCACATTTTTGGCCTGGCGCTAGCAGAGTAGCACAGGACCTGGGGTGCCAAGAGGGGTTGCTTGGCATGACTGCAGCAATGATGTATGAGGACACATCTGTACTTCATATCACCTCATGCTAACCGCATAACGGACACTCGTACATAAACTCTCTCACTCTGCTGACATTAGCAGAAATGGCAGTGGGGGGGTTATATATATATGTATGTGTATATTATTCATATATACATGCTGTACTTCTTCGTTCTGTCACACTGTTCTCCAAGGAGCTGGGTATAGCAGTCATTCATTACCTCCTTCCTGCCAATGCATTTGGAGATGAATCGCTGGCTAATTACTGCTTTTAAAAAATTTTTTTAATAAATATTGTTTTTTGGAATTATACCCAAAATAATTATTTTATTATGTCTTTTATGGTTGTATATTAAGGATTGTTTAGAACTTTGGAATTATACCCAAAATAATATTTCCATTTGCGCTTTCTAAGGCTATACGTGAGTTTTATATATGCCAGAGAACACCTACTTATAAAGATGTTGCAATATTACCCATATACACTCTGGGTAGCGCCTGGGAACATATCTCTCTTACCAAAACACAGATCTTATTTCAGGTTTTCAGGGTTAAAACCATTTTGATGTGTACCTAAGCAGCTCTCCCACAAGTGCAGCGCTATTTGTCATTACCCTACCCTCTGTATCCTGTCCCCATCCTCCCCAGTGTTGGGAGGTATGCTATTCTCAGGATTCATAAGGCTCATACAGTAAAATAAATTATGGTAACTTTAGGCTGGATTAAGTCTAATGTAGTGTTTATCCATGTGGATAAAAAAATAAAAGTTTTTTGAGAAGTAGCAAATTGGTCTAGGAGTTATTTATCTTGTGGTTTAGCAACGACTGCTTAGGTGATAAATTCTCACATTGTTATTTAGGCTGAGGTTTATTGAAAGGATGTGGGTAAAATACATACTCTCTCACTTTCTCCTGTCTGAAGGAAGTGAAAAAGGCACTTGTTATTGTACAGCAATGACTACTATTATTGTTTTTGTTGTATTTGCTTATTTCTTTATCTCTGTTACACTTTTTATAAAGTGCTACCTACAAAATACATAGATTGATGTATTTTGCAAAAAATCAACATCAAATAACACAATGATATTATCATATTATTAGTAACTGGAACTATAAAACACTTTTATATATTATATATATATATATATATATATACATATATATATATATATATATATGATAAGTATTTACAGGGTGAAGGGGATCAAAGGCGACATAAGAAACAATATACCAATGAGAATGCAATAAGTGATATCAAAAGATCGGACGTAAGTTCATCAAAAAATACAATATAATGATACTTATACCCAGATATTGTCAATGAAATCAATGTTCCATGTGCTTGGTCAAAGTTTTTCAGGGACTGTCAATACATGTCAATCAAAAGAAAAAACCAAAAGGGACCAATGGCCCTCATTCAGACCCACTCGCAAGCGGGCGCACGTACGTTAGGCGTACGTACAAAAATATTTAAATTCAATGGCTCGCTCGTATTTTCGTTCGCATCTAAAATTCCTCCCAAAACTCTGACGACCCCTCCTCTAACTAACGAGCGTACAAAATAGCGAGCGTACATCCCCGAAATGGCTTGAAAGGAACGCACGCACAAGTATAAACAGGAAGTGGCCTTGTCAGATGTCGATTACCTGCTCCTTTATTCTGCCTACCTCCATCAATCGTATCATGCCAATCAAGGTATCAATTAGCTTAATTGTTTGTTTTTTTCAACACAATGCAAGAAACTTTACTCTTGTCCGTGTTTGTGTTTACCCGCAGAATACGTACGGATGAAACATTCGCTTTTATTGTTCAAAAAACATGTGAACCACAATTAAACAATTGTACTATTGCTGTGGATCCCCGCATATTTCCCTGGGTTCATTTCTTTATTTAAATTTGCTTACGCATGTCACTGCATCAAGCCTATCCTAACTCTCCAGAGATTTCTGGCCCTGTCGAACACATGACTCATACACTAACCAATAAAATTGCTCCTGTTAATTTCCAAAATACATTAGCCAATCAGAAAATTTTTACACACTTTATCAAAAATGATTTTTAAGAAAAACACCACTGCCATCATGAGAGCCTCCGCATTCACCAGGCGCGAGCTGCTGGTGCTTACGGAGGTCATGGATCGCCGGATCACCAGCCAGCCTCAACCCATGACCAACCGGCAGAAGCGCTCCGCGTATGCGGAGGCACGGTCCCGCCTGCGGTCCTTCGGCTCACGCCGCAACATCGGGCAGCTGGAGCGCAGGTGGTCCGACCTGCAACGGCTAACGCCCCGCTTGCTGGCATGCTTTCGCATGCAGATCCTGGCAAGTAAGTGTTATGTATTGTGGTTTTAATGTTTGTGTTTGTGGGGCAAACTGCGTGTGCATGTTTTCCTGTCTGTTCTATTGATTATTTGTACTCATATCTGCGTGTGCATGTTTTCCTGTCTGTTCTATTTATTATTTGTACTCATATCTGCGTGTGCATGTTTTCCTGTCTGTCCTATTTATTATTTGTACTCATATCTGCGTGTGCATGTTTTCCTGTCTGTTCTATTTATTATTTGTACTCATATCTGCGTGTGCATGTTTTCCTGTCTGTTCTATTTATTATTTGTACTCATATCTGCGTGTGCATGTTTTCCTGTCTGTTCTATTTATTATTTGTACTCATATCTGCGTGTGCATGTTTTCCTGTCTGTTCTATTTATTATTTGTACTCATATCTGCGTGTGCATGTTTCCCCTCTATTTCTGATTTATTAATTCTACTGCTATTTGGCTTTTTTTTTTTTTTTTTTTTTTTTTTTTTTAGTTTGGTTGCCCGGATTTGTCCATAAACTAAACGCAATTTCTTTGACATATTTTAGGGGGACAGCCAAGACTCCGCCGTCACCGTCCGTCCAGACGGCGTTCCCGGCCACTATCCCCAACCCCCAGCCAACACTCCACCCCAAATCTTTCCCCTATTCCCCACTCCTCCCCATCCTTCCCAGACCCTCTCCCGGAAATGTCGGGCCTCCTTCCCCTCCGTCCCACTTCCCCCTCTCCTCCACCCACCCCTCTTCCAATTACCCCCTCCCCGGAGTCCATCATAACTCCGCCCCATTCTTTGGGTAATGACGGATCCTCCGAGGAGGATCATGGAGGTTTGCCCGGAGCTCCCATTTTGTCTCCCGGTATGTTTTTTTTTTTTAAAGCACAAACTGTTTGTATGTAATCATGTGTCGTGCCTTTCTTCGTGTTTTTGTGGCTTGACTTTTGTTGATTGTGAAGGTTTGCCTTTACCTCTTCCTGGTGATTTAAACATACACATATCATACCTGTGGGAATTTGTACCTAGGCCTTGTATTTTTGCCAGCCCCCCCTTTTTATTTTTGTTTTTGGGTTTAGGAGTGATTTGGTTGTGTTTTTTTTTTTTTTTTTCATGTGGATTCCCTATTGTTGTATTAACCCACACACTTTTCTCACCCACAGAGGAACAGAGGCGTCGGCAAGAGGTGGCGGATGTTGTGGGGCAGATGCGCCAACATGTTATCGGCATTCTGGTGGCCCTCGACCGGCTGTCTGGTCTCCTTCGGCATTAGTTTTTTTATTTTTGTTCTATTTTCCAATTAAATTTATTAAGACAAATATACGTTGTGGCTCATTTTTAAAAACCAAAACCAAGATAGTTTAGCCTGACATAAGTAGACTGTTCCTGCAAGGATTTCCCTTTTTTAAAAGTTAGATTGTGTTTTGTCTTTGTATGTCAAACAGACACAAGAAACACATAACAGTAACAATGTCATTTCCCTTTTTGGGTGTAGTGTCAATTACATATTTCTACATTTTCCAGGTTCCTACTTGGTGCGCAAGCTGCTTAGGCCAATCTTACAAATCCCAAGGTTGGGCCAGGCTTCCTTTTGGTGTGGATTGGGAAGCTGAAAACATATTTCAGTTTAGCTCAACTGGCGTCAGTACTGGTTTACCCCTTAGTCAAATGTAACTTGTGTTAACCTGGTTACACTTGCTGTTAACGTCCCAAAAAAGGAAGACCATTTCACTCTTCAAACATTTATTCACAACATAACAGAGAAAACAAAGTGGTCACTCTCAAAAAAAAAACACAGTGATCAATTCAAATCCAACACATACCAAGAAATAATTAAATAAAAACACAAAATCAAGAACTGGCTGACGAAGGACCATGCCAACATGATTCCACAAACATGGCGTTGCGATATGGGTTCCAGAATATATGCCCAAAAGGACCAGATCCAGGTTTGGTAAGGGTAGCAGGAAGTAGTGAGCGTTGGAGTGCCAAAGATTATGTGAACAAACAGAAGATGGTGAGAAAAATAAAAATAAATTAGATGTTCGCAAACAAACACAAACACATTAGGTATAAACACTGGAGTTTTGTTCAAACTTACCTAAAAAATCTGGCCACCACATCATCGCGTATGGCCCCCCCACATACTGACCTTCGACCAACCTCGGGGGGGCCATCCTCAGGTAAGGCATCCTCTGGCTGCATTGGGACACCACTCCTTATGGCAATGTTGTGAAATATCCCACACAGGACCACAATTTTCGACACCATATCCGGCACATACATGAGCTCGCCACCAGAGCGGTGGAGGCATCTGAATCGGCCTTTTAAAAGGCCGATACAGCGCTCCACCACTTGCCTGGTGGCTGTAAGTGCGGAATTATACGCACTTTGTGGCCCTGGTGTGGGAGCCAAATAAGGAGTGAGCAGCCAGGACATGCAAGGGTATCCACTGTCTCCTGTGAACAAAAATAGACCACATCAGGAACACTGTGTATCAAGCTTAACATTGTTATGTACTAAAGGTCTCCACTTACCCAGAAGCCACGCATCACCAGCTTGTAGGTTGGTTAATTTCTGCCATATCCCTGATTGCCGGATGACGAAGGAGTCATGAGCACTTCCGGGTAATTTAGCATTCAGGGACAGGATCTGGAGGGAGGCATCACATACCACCATTACATTCAGGGAGTGATAGTGTTTCCTGTTTCTAAATATTGCCTCCAGCCGTGCTGGAGGCTGAAGTGGTATGTGAGTACCATCCACAACCCCTATGATGTGTGGGAAGCCAGCTATTTGGTAAAAATTGGCCTTGGCCACACTAAGGGCACCCATATCCAAAGGCATTTTAATAAAATGATGGAGGTGCTTGAAAAGTGCCTCCATCACTGCCCTCAGGATCCTGGAAAAGGAGGATTGGGAGATGCCCGCCACTATTCCCACCGTTGTTTGAAACGATCCTGAGGCACAGAAATGTAACACCGCCATAAATTGCGTCAGTGGTGGTATTGCTGTTGGACTGTCAATTTGCCGCTCAAGATCACTTTCTATTAATGAGAGAGTGTCTATGATGATTTTGGGAGGTAGACGGTAGCGTCTTAAAACCTCATCATCGGGCATTCCAAAAAGGGTGACACGTGTTCGAAATATCTGGGGCCTTGCATGCCTACGATGCCTACGCCTGGGACGAGTTTGAGGTTGGTCGTCTTCCGGGAGCAGGGCCAGAACAATTCGCCCCAGATCTACCTGAAATTCAAAGTTTACAATGTAAGGCTTTTGAGCCACCCCAAAAGTAAGAAAAAACAACTTAGCTTTCTGATACCATCCATAGCTGCTTACATGCCGGGGTATTGTCATGATACGTATAAACTGTAAAAAAGCCAAAAATGAGACTTCAAAAATTTAGAGGGTGAATTTTTTTTTTTCAAATTGTTGCAAGCCAACACAGAAAATAGCCGAAACACACATTTGGCCATCGATGAAAACGACATTGCACACCGTACGTCAAATAGGGTTCAAATGGACCCCAAAAATGGAAAAGGGAAAAGCAAAACTGGATTACATGATGAATAAGCCGCCAAAAATGCGGTAATTGATTCGCAAATGCAAGTCACTACACCAACAGTCAAAAATGCGGTAATTAATTCGCAAATGCAAGTCACTACACCAACAGTCAAAAATGCGGTAATTAATTCGCAAATGCAAGTCACTACACCAACAGTCAAAAATGCGGTAATTAATTCGCAAATGCAAGTCACTACACCAACAGTCAAAAATGCGGTAATTAATTCGCAAATGCAAGTCACTACACCAACAGTCAAAAATGCGGTAATTAATTCGCAAATGCAAGTCACTACACCAACAGTCAAAAATGCGGTAATTAATTCGCAAATGCAAGTCACTACACCAACAGTCAAAAATGCGGTAATTAATTCGCAAATGCAAGTCACTACACCAACAGTCAAAAATGCGGTAATTAATTCGCAAATGCAAGTCACTACACCAACAGTCAAAAATGCGGTAATTAATTCGCAAATGCAAGTCACTACACCAACAGTCAAAAATGCGGTAATTAATTCGCAAATGCAAGTCACTACACCAACAGTCAAAAATGCGGTAATTAGTTCGCAAATGCCAGACAAAAAATGGACTTACCCAACTCGAATATATAAGATTTCCAAAAAAAACGTCTTTGGGTCCGAAAGCCAAAAAAAACTAAAAAAGATGAAATGAGTGTTAAAAAAATTAACTAACCACAAAACAGAAGAAGACACCAATTGGCCACAAATTTGACTGCACAAAACTTACCAAATCAGGAAAGGATGTGGAAAAAAGGAAAAAAATGCGAACGGAAAAACAAAAGAACTGTAGCAAAAACAAACAAAAAACCAACTCTGCCAAATCCTCCAACCGCAAACAACCAAATCCAAACAAATTAACCGCCAACAATCCAACAACCCCACCTCGACTCCACACACACCAAGCCATAAATAGTGTTTATTTTCCCGCACAAATTAAGGATGAATCATAGGGACGCACAATCAATGATGCGGCCGCAAACAAAGGACGCATGTATAAATACGTCACGAAATCACATTGAATTTCTGGTTGATTTCATTCTGGAAGCAGAAACATGGCTTCAGACCAGGGAAACAATGGCCCAAAATCCGGCGGTAAGGCCTTCATGCATTTTGTCTCCATGATTAATTTAAAACAAATATATTGGTCAAGTTGTGAAGTGGCTCAATCTGCATATTTACCCAAATAGGTGAGGAGGATGACATGGAAGAGACTGCTGGCCCCAGTCAACCCGCCAAAGCTGCCAAAAAAAAAAGGCAGCCACATTTCACAAGCAAGGAGATGGAGGTTTTGATCCAGAAGTGCGTTGACATCCTGCCCCAGGCAGCCAGGAATATGAGCCAAAGCCAGAAGTGGAGAATGTGGGAGGAGGTCGCCGTTGCTGTCAATAGGGTGGGTGATTATGTCCGTCTAGCCCGGGATGTCAAACGGCGGTAAGTAAACACTTTCCCATCCTATAAACAAACCCCATTGTAAAAAAAAGGATAATGGTTCCAATTTCATTCCACAGATGGGCAGACTTCAAATATCGTCTCAAACAAAAACTTGCCGACAGGGCTAGGCATGCAAGGGGGACAGGTGGGGGTCCCACCCCTGTGTCATTGGAGTTGACAGACTTAGAAGAGATGGCACAGGGGTGTGTGCAGGCTGTGGAGGTGTTTGGCGTGTCCAACATGGATACGGACATGCCAGACTTTGCGGCTCCTCATGTTGGCCAAGGTAAGTCTTGTGATGTCACCAACTCTGAAATGCTATTGTGCCAATATGTAGATTCTAATGTGAGTCTTTTCTCCAATTTCCGAACAGAGACAGAGGCGGATGAGTCTGCTCCAGAGGGGAGCCTTGGCCGCAGAATTTCTGCTGGCTCTGCAGGGGAGGAACCAGTACATCCGGCTGAGGACCCTGCAGAAGCCAGTCCAGGGCGTGCCCCCTCGCAGGCAGTGGGCCTCCTCACAGAACTCAATTTTAAATCGGATTGCCATACGGAGATTCTGCAGAGGATGGACGCCAGTCTGATACGGGTGGCTGAGGCCCTGGAGCAAAATGCTGCGGCCAACGTGACCATTGCTCAGGCCCTGGCGGAAAATACCAGGGCCAACATCCGCATCGCCGATGCTCTGGAGCAGCTCGTTCGCCAGCACATGGTGGAGCCGACCTCCCTTCCTGCCGGAACATCCGGATCCTCCACCTCTGGCACAACATCAGCCAATCCTCCAAATGTGCCTAGCCCTGTGCCTAGTCCAGAGGCCACAACATCTGCCTCTGGACAGGCCAGCCCGATGGCATCCCGGACCCGGTCTGGCGCCCACCCTCACCCAGCCAAACGGGCGAGAAAACGGTGACAGCAATGGCGACTTTTCCCACACTCCTTCTGTGCTTGGCTCATATTCCTTTCTGGTCAAAACTTCCCTCTCCTTTCTTGTGAAATGTTTTTAAATTTTGTATTTACGCTTATGTTAGCAGTTATGGTTTTTTTTTTTTTTGATCAAATATCTTTGCCACAAAAAAAGGCAACAAAATATTAGGCCAATTTGTTTGTGTTTAAACAATAAATTAAAAACAAAAAACTGACATTGTATTGTGACATTATTGTACAAATGGGTTACATTTAATCCTGGCCCTAAAGGCAAAAACTGACCCTCTTAAAACAAAAAAAAGGCCTCTTTAAGGAACGTTTCAAAAATCACATAGCGATGCAAATTCCACAGTAAACCAAAAAAAAGGGGAGCTAATTAAAAGATGTTGACATTATTGTTACAATAGGCCATAACCAACAAATTGTGGCCAAAATAAAACCCGAAAAATGTACGCTAATTGATTGTGTAATCATGACATTAGCAGCTCTGATTTCCACCTGCGTACGCTTTTGTGCTATCCCAATAAACTGCTTTCCAAACACATACCAAGCCGGATTTCAATCCAACACTAATTACTTTACTGACCAGCCGCGATTAATCGCAGCACCATCGTGGAGTCCCGGGACGGAGGAGAAGGCCATCGCCAATGTGGTCGAGTAATCCTGACCCTAAGCTGTGCGAGCATTTTGAAGGGAAAGCGGATGTTTCAGTGACGTATGAGACGGTCCGAACACATTTGACGTTCGCATCTGCTAATGTATGTACGCCCCAAAAACGCCTCGCCACGCCTGCGTTTTTTCATCTCCACCCCCGTCAACACCCAAAAACGCCCTGTTCTGTCAATCACATTTGACATGTCACTTCCTGTACGCTATTTTAGGAACGAGAGAAAAAAAGCTCGCAATCTGCCATACGCACATGCGCAGTGTAACACCGACGCATGCGCGGTTAGTCAACATCGGAACGCAACGAGCGTACTGTTGTTAACGTGCGGCTCTGAATGAGGGCCAATGTGTAGTAATAACAATCCAGTGGGGTTACAGAATTCCTATTATGTGTTATATGGAAATTAAGTGGTGAATTCAAATTCTCCCAAGGGTAGAATAGATCCTCGCCACTGCCAGGGCCGGTTCTCCCGTTACGCATGGTACGCAGCTGCATAAGGCGCCACATAGTGGAGGGCGCCTCAGCTGCGTACCATGCGGGCCGCGGTGCAGACTGTCTCTGTCTCTGTGACACAGCTGCACCGCGTGTGTAGCGCTGACCGGACGGAGTTTGGTCAGCGCTACACAGCATAAACACACAGCCGCTGGCTCCAGCAGCTGTGTGTTTGCTTTAGCAGCTGATGAGAGTCAGACAGACTCTCATCGGCTGCTGCTCCCACTGCCAGAGCCGGACATCTTCCGGCTCCCGCAGTGGGTAATGGGAGTGACGTCATGACGTGACATCACTCCTATAATGCAAAGCGACGGACGGACGGAGGAGCTGATATCGGCGGCGGGACCAGGAGCAGGAGCGGGTTTCAGGTAAGTGGTTTTTATTTTAATTTTTATTATGTCTCTACTGGGGGGGGGGGAAGGTGGATTACTACTGGGAGCACTACAGGGGGGCTACTACTGGGAGCACTACAAGGGGGGGCTACTACTGGGGGCACTACAAGGGGAGATTACTACTGGGGGCACTACAGGGGGGAATACTACTGGGGGCACTACAAGGGGGGGAAACTCTAGTGGGGGCACTACAAGGGGGGGATTAGTACTGGGGGCAATACAAGGGGTGGATTACTACTGGGGGCACTACAAGAAGGGGGACTACTACTAGGGGCACTACAAGGGAGGGACCACTACTGGGGGCACTATATAAAGAGCACTGCATAAGAGGTACCACTACTTGGGGCACTGCACAGGGGAGACCACTACTGGGGGCACTGTAAAAGGGGCACTGCATAGGGGGGGCGCTAAAAATATACTCGCTTACCAAAAAATGTGGGCTAGGGCCGGCCCTGGCCATCGCTAATCAATCTGGAATGGCGTACCATTAACTCACTTCAATCTGGTATGTGTAGTACATCTAAAGGTATCTTTACATCACCATTTGTGCGATCAAACAGAAAAGATGACGTACCACAACTCACAACGTACCACGTGGAAACTGTCAGTAGCCGGAGCCGCTCTACAGTCAGCGTGGCCGCTGATTGGCTGGCTGGACTTGCAAAGCCCGTGCAGTTCCGTCAGCTGGCAATCGGGAGGTATCAGTATGCGTGGTGCGGTAAGTTCGTTTTTTGCTTTACAAAGGCCATGGATTACTACGGAGACCAGCGCCAGGATATAGGTGAGTATGAAATCTTTTTTGCAGGGCCAGTCAACACAGATTCTATTGGACAAGGGGACAGACACATCTGGTATAGGTAAGTATGTGTGAATGGGTAGGTGTGTGTAATAAAGTTATACTTGATACGCTGTGTGTGTTTTGTGTTTATTTAACTATTTATTTTACAGTGGGGGTACAAGTGCCGCCTGTCTGCTGGCACTTGTAGTTCCACAAGTGCCAAAGGACAGGCATGCTGGCACCTGTAGTCCCACTGTAAAATACAATAGTTTAATTAAATATCCCCACTTTTTTACCCACGTACCCAATGCTCCAGGGGTGCGGGGAAGAGCCCCAGGCTTCAGACTAAGCCTGGGATTAAGGGAGAGGGGGAGACCCCTTTTTTGGGGGTCCCGACCTCCCCTGAGATCCCCGGCTTGGCCTGACTGGCTTGGGCTGCTAATGCTTTGGATCCGGAGCCCCGGTGAAAGGGTCTCTGGGCTGTGGCATTACAGCCCAGCTGTTTTGGGTCTGGTGCTGGTTTTAAATATAGAGGGGACCCTATGCAATTCCCCCCCTATATTTAAAATCAGGACTGGCCCTGCAGCCTGGTGTTGGTTTCTAAATTATGGGGTAACCATTTTGTTCCCCATAATCTTAGAAACCAGGACAGGCTGGAAAGCCTGGGGCTGGTTAAGCTTTAGGGGGGGCTATGTAATTTTTTTTAACCACTTTTGAGCCGTTTTTTATAGGTACAACACGGGCAGCTTAAACATATCTCACTGATATGTGCAGGCTGCTTGCTCGGGAGGGTTTTGCAGAGAGAAGACACTGCAATCTCGAGTGAGTCATCTCCTGCAAAACCTGCTACTCGGGGGAGAAATCTCCTGCAAAACCTGCTACTCAGGGGAGAAATCTCCTGCAAAACCTGCTACTCTGGAGACAAAGCTTGTTCTGCTTCACCATCGACCATCTCACTCTCAGCTAAACTCACTTCTTTCTTTGAGACTCCCGAGTCTCAGGAGCTTCAAATCACCCGAGTTTAGGTGAAGCTAAACGAGTTGAAAAAAAAACAAACTCTCCCAGACTCGATTCTTAGTAAATTTACCCCTTAGACTATAATATACTTTATACTGTCCAATTATATTCATAGTGCACAGAGAATCTTGTTTACACAGCTATAACCTATTTTGTAGAGAGATCTCTCAGCTTTATACTAAGATCCCATTTCACAGAGATCCTCTAGGTTTGCCCTATTCTTCCTAATCTTGCAGCAAGATCAATGTTTCCCTTCCTCACTTACTTTGTCTCAGTGATGCAATGCTTCACTTCTGACCCAACCTCCACGCAGGGCTGCCATCAGGGAGGGACTGCCGGGACTGGAGTCCCGGGCGCGGACCCTGGCTGAACGTGGGGGGGCCCGGCCGCTTCTACGGCTACTGCAGAGCCTGCAGCCCCAAACCGCCCCCTTGAAAAGAAGAAGGGGGACTGACCGCCGCTGCTACCGCCCGTCAACCCGGTCCCCATGGATGGAGCTGGTGAAGGAAGCAGCTCAGGCCGCTCCTCCACCAGTTTACATAACAGTCGGTGGAGGGAGAGATCGGCAATGTTGGAGGAGACGCGGATCAAGCGGAGCAGCATCTGCAGTGCTGGTGGAAGACTTGCTTCTTCACGAAAATAAGGTAGGTGGGGAAAAAATGAGGGGTTGGAGTGAGATGGTAAAAAAAAAGCCTGGGCTGAGACCGGACTCAATACCTGGTGGGGGGGTGGTTTGCTTGTCGGGAGTGAGGTGTTGAAAAAAAAAGCTGGCTAGGTAACCGGATGAGGGGGGGGGGGGGGTGTAGTGAGGTGGTAAAAACAAAAAAAGATTGGGCTCTGACTGGATTTAATAACAAGGTGGGTGGAGCCTGGATTTCCTAACCAACCTTGAGGAGTGTGCTGGTAAAAATAAAAAATAGGTTTGGCAGAGACTAGACTCAACAACCGGGTGGGATGGGGGATGAGGTGGTAAAAACAAAAAACAGTCGGGCAGAGACTGGATTTAATTACCTGGAGGGGGGTAAGGGGGTGTGCATGATTAAGGTAGCGGGGGGGCCTGCCTATTTTGTCAGTCCCGGGCACAACAATTTCTGATGGCAGCCCTGCCTCCACGTGACTCTAGATTCTGTCTGGTGCTAATCTATAATCGTTGTAGTCATCAAAAGGCATGTGATTAGCCTGAAACCTTAACGCAGTAAATATTTGCAGGCTAGACCTTTAGTTCCACTGGCATTTCCATTGAAGCATGAAAGCATATTGGTTTCTGCCCACACTTCATATCTATCTTATGACTTCCTTGCTCATCTCAAGAGTACAGGAATGTATTAAGAGAGGAGGGGGTTTGTGTTCAGTCTATATCAAGGTCCCCTCCTCTCTAGCCAGCGGCACAAGTAATTACACTCTTGGGATCTGCGCAGGTGTTTGGGAAAATGGTGTGGTGGCCATTTTCTTGGCAATATTTCTACCACGCATGTGCAAATTGCTGAATTAATGCTCACACCCAGCACCCATTATTGATGTTGGATGAGGAGCACTAAGAGATGCCTGCATCCATCACACTGGCAAGTAACATGAGCCGGCGGCCTCTAGGAGCCACCACGATTCAGCAAAAGGCCTGAACTTTGACATGCGCACCTTTTGCATGTCTTTTCACAAGACTACCGGAAAATTAAACTGCATTACAGAGCCCTACATACACCACAAGTACCACATACTTCCTCCGCTTTGTCGTCTTACTTCCCTGCACACTAAACAGAAAATGGCAGCTGCTCAAATCAATCTGGCAGTACTCTTCTGAGCACTACAAAGCCTTCCAATATTCTTGCTCCATGTGAGAAGAGCAGGTTTGTGCCAGCACTGTATCACTGGTCCTGATTTCTACCCAATTTTTAGAGCTGTTTGCACACATTGGGGCTTATATAGTGGTGGACAGTCAAAATGTATATAGGAAAAGACGCAGATAAAAATGCATATTTATGTGCATTTGTTGAGTCGGTCGCACCTCAATATGCAGCCAACTCAAAAATGGTGTATAGAAAAAAGTGTGTCTGTGATTGCTAAACAGACTTGATAGACGTTTAGGCTTTAGTAAAAGTCAGTTAAGGGTTCCTGGGGTTAAGAACGGAGAATGAGGGCAGGCTCTATCCATTAGATCCATTTCGGGTCTTCAGCCTGAGAACATGCTAATTAGTACTTGCACCTGTAAGAGGCTGATAAAGGTGTGTCAGGGTTTTTACTGAGTGGGGTATATTTACTAAAGTAAAAGTTTTTAGAATTGGAGATGTTGCCCATAGCAACCATTCAGATTCTACTTAACATGATGAGTCGACTTGTCCACCTTTCCTCGTTTTTGGGAGCCTCCCGGCCATTTCGGGAGGGTAGGCAAGTATAGTAAAGATATGAAAAAGATTAGACCAGCGCAAACTCCTTATTGGGGAAAATGATTTCTGAATGTCACAATGTAAAAATTTCAAATGTCACTGCACAACATAATACCGTCCAATCCTGAAATGAGATAGTCTTCGGATCAAAATCCTATAACTTCAACCTTTTGCCCAGTGTATAATCCGATAAATGTCACTTTTTCCGACTTCATAAATAGAGGTAGGTCCTTCTGTTTTATGCTGTACTTCTTATCTCTCCATCATATATATAAAAGAAGGGAGACAGAAGTAGGCAATAGTGTAACACGGTTTAATTTTCATGACAAAGTTAAAAACAGAAGTGAGGCAGCATACCAGAAGATGGGTCTATAAAACACCATCAAATATTTGGGACATAAATAAGGTACCTCCCGGGAACAGGAATCCACCAATAAGTCCAAGTCTGGAATAGCTGCCCTCCTCTGGTCATCCATCAACGCGATTCAGCTACTGTGAGCCTTTATCAATAAGTACTGGGCTAGTAACAGATAGATCCTTATATCCTTCTCCCCGGACCCTCATTGGTGGAACCCGTTTGAGGGAGTGGGGAGTGGCCGTCGTAAACAACTTTACAGTCAAAAATATGATTATACATGTAAATTGAAATAGATAATCCTTTCATGTAATGGCCTAATGTTACCCTGACTTCCAGGATCCAATACTGGAAGTGGGTTCATACTGAGTAATTTATTGATATAGATCTTCCACCCCTTTTCGGGTTTGATGAATGGGCCTCTCCTAAGCCTGAGGTGACCCCACTTTTATTTATTACCTAATTGGGGAGACTCTTCATGAGGGCCGTGTGACGACATGATGAATATCGCCATGCTAAGCATGTCAACATGCTGATATACTCATGTCAATATTATGAATGTCGACATGATGAATGTAGACAAAAAAATACCAAACAAATCTGTGCATTGTATTTAGAGATGAGCAGTTCGGATTTTGTGGAATCCGAACTGTTCTTAACACCGGGGATCTGAGTCCACCCGCGCCGCGGCTCGGGTGTTCCCATCTTACTCGGATCCCATTTCGAGGCCAAACGGCATCCTCCCGACGTCGGATTCTCACAAGAGTTGGTTTCTATATAAGGCGTTGCATACCATGTTTGTACAGTATTTGAATATTCTGCGTCTTTCACATCTGTTTTGTATTATAATATCTTGACGCCTGGTGCACAGTATTAATTGTATTTTCATGACATAATCACAGATTCCAATTTAAGGATGTCCTTATTATAGTTCTGAGATTGTTAAGGATACTCAGTGCTATTTTTAGCAGGAACTCAGGACCTCATTCAGAGCCTCTCGCAAAAAGCGAGACCATCGCGACCTTCGGGGCTTGCGACGAGACCCTTGCGGTAGGGTCTCGTCTACCGCAAGCCCCAGGTAATTCCTGCTCTAACAGAGCAGGAAGCTCCCTACTAACATCACTGGTGATGTCAGTAGGGCCGCCTACAAACGGCAGGCGTTCCTTCAGGAACTCCTCCGTTTGTCCGGCTACCCCCCTACCACGCCTACAAAACGGGGCAAGCTGTCGATCAACATCGACAGCCGCCCCTTTTGTAGCGAGCCTCGGAGCGAGTGCATTTGTCACTCGCTCTGGGGCTTGCGCACGCACAGTGCGAACGCTGCGCAGGCCCTCACCATCGACCCACTTGCGAGCGCATAGTGCTTGCGAGCGGGTCTGAATGAGGTCCTCAGTTCCTCGACCTCTCATTAATTATGACATAATGTCCTGGGCCAAAATGTATTTTCCATAAGATAAATTGTATTTTTAAACCCCTTTTGAGTGCCTTATTTTCTATATATGTATATATAATATAAATTTTTGATATATAATTGCTTTTCTATAGCCCCCAGTAGCTCCACCTACAGTTCCTGAATCTATTTTTCCAGACAAATAGCCCTGAGGATACCTGTATCTTAATTTTTGTAGATGATGCCTTCAGTCTTGTTGATTGCTGTCTATTGTACCTGCTTTTATATAAACATCTGCTAATTATTTAAATCACTGCCTGGTTTTTAATTGGACTTTAATTATCATATAACACTGTTTAATTGTAAAGGCCCTCAAACATCCGTAATGGGTCGGGCAATTCCCCATTTTTCAATATATGGGGTATAGGCCCTATACACTAGCAACGGATTGCCGCAAATCCCTGATCCCCAGACAGCGGGTTCAGGGCATCGATGAAATTCAACATGTTAAATTCCACTGATATATTGATCACGATGAAAATATGATTGTGTTCAGCAAATCGGGAATTTTTAACATATAGAATTTCACCTATTCCCCGTCAAATGGGTGACCATCAATGGCCGGCCGTCTGCATTTCCGATCGATGTTTCCAGTCCGATTGGGGAATTGGCCGCCAGATGTATGGGGCCCTTATACCAATTCCGACTAAAAAGTGATCGTAATCTGTAAATCAGATTGTCCAACATGTTGGATTTCACCAGCCAATAGGGGCTGTAGATTGCTTGTGTATGGTAACTGTAATCAGTGGGTTAAATAGTTAATTTCTACATAGGCATATAACTTACAAACACATATACCCCTTGCTAGGCCTCTTGAGGTTTGAAATGAGATTGTCTTAATACAGTTGCTGTTTTTCCATAGAACGGTCAAATGACCTTTTGGGGTCAAAGAAGCCATAAATATTGAGGCCTAGCTCTACCTGCCATTTCTACTACTAGAAGTATAATGAGTCATTCATAGCTTCTATGTTCTTATCAGTTAGCTACATTCCAATGGAATGACCATCATAAGCTGTGTAGAGATGCTAAGCATTATGGGTAATTAGCAGTGATGTCCAGACTCTATAGAAAAGAGCCTTGAAATAGAGCTCATCTCCATACTAGGATACGTCACTACTGTATGTCTTTGTCTGGTAGTATATATGTTAGTGCTTACAGAGCATGTGCAAGAGAGATAAGTGGTCAATGCTATGCTGGACCAATGAGTGCTTGATACCTAGCACTGTATGTAACTGATATGGGCTTAATATCCGGCAAGCCAACACCCCATACTAAGGTATATAAACCAGAGGTACACAAAGGACCCTTTAGCTCATGCACGGATCTCAAAGTCTGCAGAAGAGGTACCTGCAATGTATATTGATTATCTGGGCGTTGGAAACGATGGGCTCCCCAGAGAGAAGAAGATGAAGTACATCTTATGCTGAAGATGATGATTTACCGGTGTCATCTGAATACATAGACAAAAGTTGAGTATACAGTATACTTTGTATGTTGTTTGTTAATTGTTTGTTTGTTACTTGTAAATAAAGTGTGTTCATTTGTACTCACTCATATTGGTCACATGTGTGTACTATTTCATTTTGATCAGAACGAAACCCACCGTTATGCAGTAACAATCACCAGATTTGCAGACCGTTACTAGTAAAATGAAGAGCCTTCAAGATTGGCAGATCTGTCTTTCCTGAAAATGATCTGCAAGTCACTGAAATATATAGCTGTAATGTATGGGCGCAGATTGGTGGAAAGGGGAATCTTTAAATCTGAAAAAAAAATCACAGAATCTGTGAATTGTTTTTTGGGGATTGCTGATTCATGGCCAAATCGCAGCTTTTAGTTTTCAGGTGAGTAGCAAAATATCCTGCGATTATTAATACACAGGACCCATGTTAAGAAGAATATACAAGTAAATGAGAAAAAATTCCGCACTTTACTACTTACTAACGATGGGCCTGATTCACTACGGATCGCAACTGCGATTGCAATAGCGATTATGCATGCAGTCTCACTGCGATAGTATGCTAATCCATTGTGATCACTATGCCATCGCAGCACAACATAAGGACGCCCACTTTACCTTACACACATTCATATTCCTTAGCAAGACTGTGAAACCATCGGTAACATCGAGTACCATCGCAGCCTCACGCACACTTGCACAAGCCCTGACCTTACTCAGAAATTGCTAACCTCACCGCACGCTATGAGTACTCAGGCTGCATATGGCATCGCAGTGAATAATTTATGCATACCCCTGCAATGGTGTTGGAACGTACTGGCACGCCTACTTTTTGCCGACCACTCCCCCGTCACCTCACACAATCACTTCCTGTCAATCACTCTGTGTTGGGTCTGCGTAGTCACTGCAATTTAAGTCTTGATTTCAGTGGCCCGTTCACGCATACGCACTGTGGCGCATTCGCATGAGCAGAACGCAACAATCGGCCGATTGTGTGCGTAATCGCAATTACGATCTGTAGTGAATCAGGCCCAATGTTCATCATTATCATAGTTGTAGGAATGGATTCATGTCTGAACTAATGAAATCTACAAAACTTGTGTGTGTATGTATCTCTATGAAAGTAACACACAATCTGTTTTATTTCCTCATAGCTAGTCATTGCCGGATCTCCTCCCATTAGTGCACCACCCACTGTACTGCTTGCATACATCATTCAGGTGTTACCAGGCTACAGAATACAGAAGAAAAAAGTAAAGGAGTCATGAGTTTCAAAGAATGTTGGGTGTGGTGTAAGACACAAGGAAACTTAAAATAAATCTTCTACAATGCATAAATGGGAGGGGACTGCCAGAAATAACAGGAGTGGTATAGAAGGAAGTCAGTGTGAATACACGTGTGGCAATTGCAACTACTCGTGTCATCAGAAGCTGAGTCCCATCTTCACAGTCTGTACAATGTTCCTTCACTGGGATCGATTCATGTCAGCTAAGTCTTTCTATACAATACTCCAGGTGTAAGATATAATGCAAACTGCAATTCAACATTATTGGCAGCCTGGTGTAGAATGCGTTTTCCTCTGCTGCTCCTGCTACTGCTACTACCACAGTCTGAATCAGGTAAACACTGATAGCATGAATGGTATGTATGTGTGTGTGTGCTGTGCTATGGTTATCCAAATAGCGATATTTGCAAGCGATTGCACAATAACGACATTGTTATCGTGCAATCGCTTGCAAATTGTGTATGCATCGTGCACATTTATGTCGGAAACGACCAGCGATGCACATGCCCGCTGGTTGTTTCTGATATCTATCATCGTGCAAACAAGCTGGTCAACCTGACGATAACGTGAGGTTCAGCATGTTTGCAGATGAATGATGAGCCTGCACTGAACGACTGCTCGTTCAGTGTAGGCTCATCGCAGACTGACAAACGACCGCACGATTACAATGTCGTAATCGTGCAGTAGTTTTCAGCTCGTCTAATGGATGGGCAGCATTAGTTACAGGCCTACCTATAGCTTTTTGGTAGAAACATACATAAGTTTCTTTTGTATTTGAATCCATTTTTCTCTCATAATTTTATTTACAAATATCATTGGCAAGTTTGTGAGCTACATCTATCTGATCCAGCACTGCCTCATGGAAGACAGCAAAGGGAGCTCTATAGAGTTCATGTAATCAAATGAAAACAGGTGCAGCTGAACTTTAGACGTAACACAGTTGTTAACAAACAGATCTGTGGTAACTTTATGAACATGCATACTGTAACTAGGCACATAATAGCATAAGAGATTTCTTTTCCAACGCTGACAGAACGATTCGAGTGGTTGTACAAAGGGTCAATAAAACCCAATATTTAAATACCACAAAATATCCAATGGCGCACTCTTCTTTATTCAATATATATTTAATCAGAGAATGTTAATACGGTATAAACTTTGTTCAAAATGTTAGTGGTTTTAATTCCGGTGTATATCAAGAAAAATATATGTACAGTGCCCTGAAGTTATTCATTACTCCTATTATAGACACAAATTTATTTGCAATTCACAAAATAATATTTAAAAAATTTTGCTTCACCATTTCACATAAAAAGCATAAAGGTAGTTTATTAAAAATACAACAACAACAACAAAAAACACTTTGTCTTCCAATAAAATATAAAATACAGCAAATGATAAATAAAGGTAAGATATGGAACAATGGGCCTGATTCAGAGCCACTCGTAAGTGGCAGCTCGTTCGCTCCGAGCAATGTTTGCCCAACTGTGCATGCGTACGGATCGTTATACGCATGCGCGAACCAGTCAGTGCGGCCGAAATTCATGTGCTCGCAAAATAGCGAATGCCTGCTAATTTGAGTGACAGGATGAGGCGTATGTGGGTGGTAACAGGGGAAGGTGCTTGAAAACGGGGAGAGGAAATCCGAACGCAGGCGTGCTTAAAGGTCAAAACGGGCGTTTTATGGGTGTGCATAATTAATACAGCAGCGTCATTGACCACGTCACTTGGTTTTTTTTAACTCAGAACTGCTCGCAAAATTGTGGTAGCAAAAACCAACCACAAGAATAGCGAACAGTTCATACCCTGGTCGATGTACTCGATTAATCTAATAAATAGCGGACATGACGTAGGATGCGAGCGGACAGGGGGCGTAGTTTCCTCAAAAACGACCGCAAGTTTTGTTCGCTCGTTCAGACCTAGAGGCGAGAACAGACCGCAAACAGCGAACGGTTCATTTGAATAGCCACCCATATTTTCTGGGCGAATCAGGCCCAATGTTTTTTAAGATGCAAAAATAAAACAAAATAAAAAAAGGCTTACTTAGTCACTCTGCATTGTGTTTCTCAGAGGTGTCTGCTTCATCAAACGAAATGCATTGCAGAGTGACTGTAAGACGTTTTTCATTTTATGCTTAATTTTTCAACATTGTTCCATATCTTAATGTTTTTTTGACATATCATCATAATAAAAACCACTAACATCTTATACCAAACGGACATTCTATTTATATATGTGTATATATATATATATATATATATATATATATATATATATATATATATATATATATATATGATAATCAGATAACTTTGGCGCTTACCAATTTAGATTAAATCAGTTGTTATCAAATAAAATGACCATATATTTCCAGCTGCAGAGACTTTAATGAGCCTGTGAATACTCATTCAATGATAAAAATCTAGAGAACAAAAACAATAGAACTCTGCGCTAATGAAAATGAACACAGTATGTGAGATGGCAGACAACAATAAATAGGAATTGTCAGGACTCAATCAAGAATGCATAAATATGAATTTTTAATTAAATAATAATATATAAAACATTTGACCTTAAAAATACCTCACTTTATATACTTATGACATCATAATACCTCTAATTATCATTAATCAATCAGCTGGGATGAGTGAGACAATATAAGACACAATATCGATATATAAATTGAGTTAATGGATCTCTCAACTCCTTTATACTGATGTCAAATCCAGGTTTAGTAGCTTGATGTAGTCCACAGATTTTTAAATGTATAAGTCCCGCATGTAGCATCATATACTGAAATCAATCATGCAAATAGCCAGATGGTTACCCTCCTCAAAAAAATACAGTTGAAGTCCCGTGAGGGTAAACTGTTATAAATGGCCTGGGATGTGACAAAGTCTAGAGTAATGCTCACCCCACAGGCTTGATCTGTATCTTGGAGGCACCTTGCCGTGACTCGGCTGCGGGTGCCTTGAACGTGTAGATTAGCACCAGCCGTCAGTCTGCTGAGACCAAGTCTCACAGCAGTGTATCAGAAGTGGACGGCACATCAGCGTCCTGAATATTCAAAGTTCAGTAGGTAGACGTCTTAACTATAAAGGTAACAGCTGGGGGATCCCTCTTGCTGTCTGCCATCTCACATACTGTGTTCATTTTCATTAGCACAGAGTTATATATATATATATATATATATATATATATACACGGCATCTTCCTCCTTGTCATTGCCTGTGTCATGATGTTATACTGAGTAAAGCCTTCCATTAGCTACTGAAACTGTGAGTGCTGGTCGTACACTTTGGGGCATATTCAATTAGACACGAAAAGTATCGCGCTCGTCCCTGCTTATCCCCGTATTTAATTCCAAAGGATGCGAAAACACGTCCCGGCAAAACTCAAACAGGCGAAAAGTGCTGTCAGATTTGGTTATCATGGTAGATGCCCCCGAATAGCCCTGCTGAAGCTATTTGGGGTACTTAAATGCTCTCATTAGCTGCTAATTAGCGTCTTTGCACAAGTGGTGAAGAATAGCATTTAGCAGGTTTCTGGTGGAAATAACTAGTCCCAGCATATTTGGGGTACATGAAAATGGGTGCAAGCATGGTTTAAAATTGTAAAAGTGAGGTCTTAAAAAGTGTGAAAAATGCACCTTCAGCAAGCACCTGCAATCCAAAAAACACCTCCCCCATACTTGCAGACCCCCCAAAGTTTATTTTGCTAGTTTTTAAGTTTGCACCCCAACTTTGTACTTTTTTGCCCCCTTTTTCAAAGTCATTTTTTTGGGTGTTCTTTATTCTTTTTTAGGAGGTTTTTGACACAGTTTACCTTTGGGGACCTGTCCTAAGGGTGCAGGGTGGTTTCCCCACCTTTGCACCCCAAAACCGCAATTCTATTCATAAGCAAAACTTTTTCGCCGGGGAAATTGCATTGCGTTGTCGCACAGTTGAAAAGTCGTCACAATTGAATACGGGGATAAGTTTCCACTGGCGAAATAACGTCATCGGCAAACCTTTTACGCAGAAAATGGCTTTTCGCCGCTAATTGAATACGGCCCTTTCTCTGTGAGGGATGAGGTGAGTGCTGCTGTACTTTTGCATATAGACCACGCACCATTCTTATTGCACTGCTGTCTCGGACTGTATATAATGTATTTTATTAATGAGCAATGAAGAGTGCATCTTTGTATAAGGACTGAATGGTTTGTACTAGGGGTGAGCGGGTTCGGATTTCTGAAATCCGAACCCCCCCGATCCGAGGCCGATCCGAGTCATCCCGCCTTCCGGGTCTCGCGGGTTTTGGATCCTATATAAGGTACCCGCGTCGGCGCCATTTTCTCACTCGGCTGTGGACAGTGAAGAGGGAGGGTGGGAGTTAGGGCTGGCTGGGCTGTGTAGTGTAGTGCAGAGTAGTGTTGTGCTGTGCTGTGCTGCGCTGTGCTGCTGTTGTCCATAGGGGCTGTGTCCACTACTTCAAAGTCCATAGGGGCTGGCTGGACTGTGTTGTGCAGTCAGTTGTCCATAGGGGCTGTGTCCACTCCAAAGTCCTGTGCAGTGTCCCAGTCCTAAAGTGGTGCTGTAGTGTTGTCCAGGGGGTGCTCTGTCCATCAGGGGTGCTCCCCCCAAGTGCAAAATAAATAAATATTTTTTCTGTGTTTGTGAATTGTGTGCTCTGTGGCTGCACATGCATCAACAAAGGAGCAGTGCCAAGCGTGCGCCTGTGTCCCATAAGTAAAAGGCCGGCTGGCTTGTCCGTTAAAGGGTGCTGTAACCCCCAAAGGGCACTCCAAACAAAATAAAAACATATATTTTTTTGTGTTTGTGAATTGTGTGCGCAGTAGCCGCACGTGCATCAACAAAGTAGTGCCAAGTGTGCGCCTGTGTCCCATAAATAATGGGCCGGCTGGATTGACCGCTAAAGGGTGCTGTAACCCCCAAAGGGCACTCCAAGCAAAATAAAAAAATATTTTTTGTTTGTGAATTGTGTGGGCTGTAGCTGCACGTGCATCAACAAAGGAGCAGCGCCAAGCGTGCGCCTGTGTCCCATAAGTAAAGGGCCGGTTGGCTCATTTCTTAAAGGGTGTTGTAACCCACAAAGTGCACTACTCTCCAGCAAAAATAAAAAAATATTTTCTATGTTTGTGTGCGCCTTAGCCGCACGTATATATCAAATCAATATAACATAAATGGAGGACCAAACTTTCTCCGATAAAAATAAAATAGGGAAAGATCAAGAACCACTTCCTCCTAGTGCTGAAGCTGCTGCCACTAGTCATGACATAGACGATAACATGCCATCAACGTCGTCTGCCAAGGCCGATGCCCAATGTCATAGTAGAGGGCACATACAGGGCCTCATTCAGTGGCGGTCGGAGGATGCAAGCGGTCGCTCAGAAACTGGGCGGCCACTTGCATCCTGACTGCCCGCCTCTGTTGCGGTCATTAGGATGTGGGTTAACACCCACAGCTCTAATGACTGCTCGGGTGATGGTCGCGATGGTCAGAGACCATCGCGACCATCGGGGCTTACGACGAGACCCTAGGGTAGGGTCTCACTTGTCGTAAGCCCCGGAGAGCTTCTTCTCTAGTGATGTCAGCGGGGCCTCCCCCAAACGGCAGGCGTTCCAATTAGAACGCCTCCGTTTGGGCTGCCACCCCTCCGGCCCGCCTTCCAAACGGGATGAGCTGTCAATCAACATCGACAGCTCACCCCCTTTGGAAAGAGACCCGCTACGACCAGCGCTGTCGGTCGTAGCGGATCTCACGCATGCGCACAAGGGAGCCGGCTCCCTCGTGCGCATGCGCACTGGCAAAACATCGAGGCGGCTGTGCGGTCGTAGACCGTACGGCTGCCTCTGAATAAGCTCCACAATCCCAAATGACAAAGTTCAGGAAAATGACCTTAAAAAAAACATTTAAATCATCTGAAGAGAAACGTAAACTTGCCAATATGCCATTTATGACACGTAGTGGCAAGGAACGGCTAAGGTCTTTCCCTATGTTCATGACTAGTGGTTCAGCTTCACATGACGATGGAAGCCCTCCTCCCGCTAAAAAAATCAAACGAGTTAAGCTGGCAAAAGCACAGCGAAGAACTGTGCGTTCTAAGAAGATATCACAAATCCCCAAGGAGAGTCCAAGTGTGGTGGCGGTTGCGATGCCTGACCTTCCCAGCACTGGACGGGAAGAGGTTGCTCTTTCCACCATTTGCACGCCCCTGCAAGTGCTGAAAGGAGCACCCACAGTCCACTTGCTGATATGCAAATTGAAGATGTCACTGTTGAAGTACAACAGGATGAGGATACTGGTGTAGCTGGCGCTGAGGAGGAAGTTGGCGTGGAGGATTCTGATGGTGATGTGGTTTGTTTAAATCAGGCTCCGGGGGAGACAGTTGTTGTCCGTGGGATGAAAAAGCCCATCACGGTCATGCCTGGGCAGAAGACCAAACATTCCACCTCTTTGGTCTGGCAATATTTCTATCCAAATCCGGACAACAACTGTCTTGCCATATGTACCATATGTAATGG
The DNA here is from genome assembly GCA_031769625.1 of Taudactylus pleione. Lineage (NCBI taxonomy): Eukaryota > Metazoa > Chordata > Amphibia > Anura > Myobatrachidae > Taudactylus > Taudactylus pleione. The sequence continues at coordinate 12,129,562 of JAUIMM010000006.1, forward strand.
TGAAATAAGTAGGAGTAGGGACGTTAACCACCTAGGAACATCCTCCCTTATACGGCACCTGCAGCGCGTTCATAAAAAGTTACTGTCAAGTTCAGAAATTTTGGCTAAGACCGTAAGCAGTCCAGGGACACCTAAATCCCTTTTTCCTGTTTTATCCAAGGAATCGGTGGATGAGGAGGATGAGGACGACATCTTGCCTCCGTAGAGCCAGTTTGTGCAGGGACACATTAATTGCCAGCTTGTTTTGTGGGGGCCCAAACGAACCAATCATTTCAGCCACAGTTGTGTGGCAGACCCTGGCGCTGAAATGATTGGTTTGTTAAAGTGTGCATGTCCTATTTATACAACCATAAGGGTGGGTGGGAGGGCCCAAGGACAATTCCATCTTGCACCTCTTTTTTTTCTTTGCAGTATGTACTGTTTGGGGCCTAGTTTTTCAAACTGCCATCCTGTCTGCCACTGCAGTGTCACTCCTAGATGGGCCACGTGTTTGTGCCGCCCGCTCGTGTCGCTTAGCATAGTCATCCAGCTACCTCGGTGCAACCTTTTGGCCATAAAAACAATATTGTGAGCTGTGAGGTGTTCAGAATAGACTGGAAATGAGTGGAAATGAAGGTTATTGAGGTTAATAATTGAATAGGAGCATAAAACCCCACAAATTCTGTGATTTTAGCTGTTTTTATGCTTTTTTTAAAAAAAAATACAGATCCAAAACACAAAACCCAGAACCCAAAACACTGAAGGGTGGTTTTGGCAAAACCAATCCAAATCCAAAACACGAAGAAAGATCCAGATCCAAAACCAAAACACAAAACACGAAAAGTGGCCTGTGCACACCCCTAGTTTGTACCATTTAGTACTGTCATTTGAACTGAAATATAGAAAATGTGGTCAAAAGCAAAATATTTATTGGTGACAAGGTATATGGGCTCAGCATTTTTGCTATATAATACAATACATTTTTATTTGATACTTTAAATTAAATTGTAACAATGACGATACAATTCTGCGCTGTGTTAATAGCGCTGGGAAGGGGTTGCCGGAGCTATTTAATTCACTGTGCTGTTAGGTCGACTAAAGCATTTTTTCTCGCACCCTCCTAAGGGTGTGAACAGAAATCAAAGTAAAGTAATGGCCACGAGGCTGTCTGCGAGCTTAGCGTGACGCTAACAGCCTCATAGCCAACGCTTTAGTTGGGAAATGCCGTTTTTCGCAACTAAACACCCAGGTTAAGTCGCGAGAACCAGCATTCTCCAACTGAAGTTGTTATAGTCAGACTAAACAACGCAGTGAATTGAACAACTCTGGGACCAACTTCCCGGCACTATTCACCTCGCGCTTAATTAAATTGCCGTCAAGAAGTGATACACAGTTAAAATGCTGTTCATGTTTATTCCAATGGTACACATTTTTACGTTAGACAGTAGACATTAACCATTTCTATCAATGCTTATCTTTGTTGTGATTGTTTAATAAAGACAACAGGAGATAATTTACTTGTATGCATGAAAAATATACAATGAGAATTAACAATTGTTGCATGTTGGGGGTGCTACTGTATATTTTTGACCTTTATGATTAACAGCATGTAGTTTTTACAGCTTCTAATTATGTTATCTACGTTTGGCTCACTAGTTTATTGCATGTTTGTATGACTTATGCACTTTATTATAAATAAAGTTACCAAAACTATAATACCCCTTTCAGACAGCAAACCAAATTACCAGGTCAAACATTTTTACCCGGTAATTTGCTGATCAACACGGGTCCTTTTTCTGTCTGAAAGGGTCAACTCGGGTCGAAGTTCCCGTGATTTCGTCCCAGGTTTTTACCATGGTTAGCGACCCGGAATTTCAACCCGGATAGACCCTTTCAGACAGAAAACATACCCGTGTTAATCTGCAAATTACCGGGTTGAAATGTTTGACCCGGTAATTTGCTCTTCTGTCTGAAGGGGTTCAACTGGGACCGACAAGAGGGCCCTGCACGCAAGACGGCGTGCCGAGTTAAAGCAGGATTTTGGCTTTTTTCTGTCTGAAAGTGGTATTAGAAAGGTATATTCCCAGGGGAGTTCAATATGAGCAGTTTACAGGTGATGATGTACAGTACAGGTGGTGATATGGGGGAACAGGGAAACAAATTGGAGGTCTATTGCTGAACATGCTTATATGAGAGAGAATGCCAAATGAGTAGAACAAGATGGTGCCTTTGTAGAGTGGATGAAGGAAATTCCATGTTTTCCATTATTTTGATAAGTTACAGCTATGACACACTTTTAATGCATAAAAACCAGATAAAAGTAAATTGTATCATAGCTCATGTTTTAGGGAAATTCTAACATTTCACACATTAGTGTTGACTAATAGGTGCATTTTTTAAATTGTGCATACTCTATCTTCATGCAATAACAAACATATAGGGCTCTATTTTCTATAATCCGCATTTAAAATGCGGTTGTAGTGTGATATTTCCGATTAAATTCGCATTGCGAATTTAGGAAATATTACAGGAAATTATCAACCCCAAAAAGTCCCTTGCAGGGACAGAGCTTGTGATACCTAATACTATTTGACTTTTGGACTGCGCTGCAACTCTCCCCTCTGGAGCCGCCACTGCTACCCGGCATTAGGCTATTATTCCACAGCAATAATACATACAATTATGAGGGTTGTTCAAAAAGTAATGCCTAAATGCTCACAACTCAAATTTTATTATAGATACAGATTTGAAAATTTGCAGTAAAATACTTTGAAGTCTTTGTAACAGAATGACACAAAATTTCAGTGGTTGGTGTTTGACCCAGGAAAGTATGGTGTTTTTAACAACCTCTATGTCTTCAAAATGTTGACCCTGGAGACAGTATTTGAGAGGACCAAACAGATGAAAGCTAGAAGGGGCCAAATCAGGACTGTATGGTGGATGTGGCATTATTGCCCAGCCCATTTTGGCACTGGCCGCAGATGTTGCCATCGAAGTGTGAGGTCTGGCATTGTCGTGGTGTAAGATGACATTTGACAGTGGAATTATTGACCTTTTTTTGCAGATGGATTCTTTCAGCTTCTTAAGTGTAATAATGTATCGATCACTGTTGATTGATTGGTTTGGTTCCAAGTAATCAATGAGAATAACACCTCGGCAATCCCAGAAGAATGTGGCCATGACTTTGTTTACGGATCGATGTGATTTAAACTTTTTGGGCCTAGATGAACTTGGGTGTTTCCATTGCTTTGATTGGGCCTTTGTTTCTGGGTCATAAAGGAATACCCAGGTCTCATCTCCTGTAATTACATTTTCCAAAAACATCTCAGGGTTGGCTTCAAAGTTGGTCAAAAGGTCATTGCACACTTCCACTCTCTGGGCCCTATGATCCCTGGTTAATTGCTTTGAAACCCATTTAGCATACACTTTACGATATCCCAAATCATTGATTAGTATTTTTACAGTGCCATGGCTACATTCAAGTTCATCTCTGATGGTCACACAACGGTCTTTCTGAATCATGGCATCGACTTTGCATCGGTTCTCTGCTGTCACTGCAGTTGATGGTCTACCACCATGAGGTTTGTCGCACACGGACGATTCTCCCAATTGAAGACGATTCATCCACCTTCTGACATTGCTATAGTCAATTGTACGCTCACCATACACTTTTTTCAGTCTTCTGTGGATTTCTGTAGCACTGCAGCCTTCTTTTTCCAGAAATTCAATGACTGCTCTTTGTTTCATCTTGGATTCCATGGTATTTCTTGGACTACTTAAACAAAAATACATATATAACTAGCAGACATATTAAACTACAAACTGACAAAGTTTCAAATAAATATTGCATATTATTTAAGAGTTATGAGCATTTAGGCAATACTTTTTGGACAACCTACGTATATTATGCAGAAACTACAGTTTCTACATAATTTAAGATAAAAAAGCTGGATAAATAGGCTGCTGTTATGGATGGGAATTTTCATTTCTATTAAAGGGCATTTTATCCTTAAACACTCTGGGCCTGATTCAAAGATGTACACTAACCCAATGGCTACTGCAAATCTCTGATTGTTGGAGGACTGACCATGCGCAGGATGTGTACTCTGCATGTGCATCCCTCCATCTGCAAGTCTGCCCACACTGCACCCCAGCCGCAGCCTGATTGACAGGCTGCGACATTTGTGAGGCAGAGAGCAGGCAAATGGGGGCGTGTCGCCCCCGTTTTCCAGGAGGGACAAGTCCAGGGTCTGTGTCAGTGGACACAGATTTCCTGGCCTCGCAAGCTAACAGGACCCGGTCAGGCTTCAGCCAAAGGGACATCCATCACGACCATCGCACAATGTTGATCCCAGGCTGCGATCGCAGATGCACATTTTCTCCTGCAGTTGTAAAAATGAAGTTATCGGGCCATTCATTAAGAAGATAAAGCAGGAGATATCACAGATATATCCTACTTACCTTCCTCTTGCGGAATGGCCCACTGTCCCCATACACTAGTATCACAGATATCTCCTGCTTACCTTCCTCTGGCAGAATGGTCCGCTGTCCCCATAAACTAGTATCACAGATATCTCCTGCTTACCTTCCTCTGGCAGAATGGCCCGCTGTCCCCATACACTAGTATCACAGATATCTCCTGCTTACCTTCCTCTGGCAGAATGGCCCGCTGTACCCATACAATAGTATCACAGATATCTCCTGCTTACCGTCCTCTGCCAGAATGGCCCGCTGTCCCCATACACTAGTATCACAGATATCTCCTGCTTACCTTCCTCTGGCAGAATGGCCCGCTGTCCCCATACACCAGTATCACAGATATCTCCTGCTTACCTTCCTCTGGCAGAATGGCCCGCTGTACCCATACACCAGTATCACAGATATCTCCTGCTTACCTTCCTCTGGCAGAATGGCCCACTGTCCCCATACACTAGTATCACAGATATCTCCTGCTTACCTTCCTCTGGCAGAATGGCCCGCTGTACCCATACACCAGTATCACAGATATCTCCTGCTTACCTTCCTCTGGCAGAATGGCCAAAACGAACAGTGAAGCTTCTCGTGGGGACAGCTGATTTTCGCATCAGCTGTCTCTGCACCAGAGCAATGATGAATTTCTCCGGCATCTGCGGCGAGTTAGAATGTTAATTATTGGGGTCCATTTGGACCTCGGTAATTAACATCATGAAAAGACCCCTTACTCATCAAAGCAAGTGAACTAAATCAATAAACAATTAAGGTAATCAAAATGAACTAAGTAATACAATACAGAACAATATTTGTGTACTACGTGGAGGTGAAACCCTTTCTAAACTCAGTTTAAGGGGCCTTTTCATCATGACATAATTATCACTATTGATAATTATGTTTTAAACTCGCTGCGATTTCAAAAAATTGTTTTGGAGGTATTCATCATGCCTCACTAAAAAAAGTATCACTTCCGAAAAGCTGTTTATTTTGCGGAGTCAGCTTTTCGGAAAAGTGATACTTTTCCCCATTCAGCTGAGGTGTCCATAAGGATTTCCTCATTGCTGAATATCTCTAATCCCTTGTTGTTTCTCACCACCTCCCCCCCCCCCCCACGGCCTCCGGTGTCCGATCCTGCTCAACTCCCACCCACCACCACGTTCTCCGTTTCCGATCCGCCCCCCTGGGTGTCCGAGCAAGCCCTCCCCCATGGCTGTCCAATATGATCCCCCCTCCCCCATTTATTTATCTCAATAGCTGCTATATTTTATCTTATTTGTTTTATGATGTCATCTATTCAATACATTTCAGCCTGCCTCTGATTACTAGAGAAAGCTGTGATTCATTTTACCATCAGCGCTAGTGTCACTACACCTTAATTGTTTCAATTAGTTGCTACATTATGCTTACATTCCTTGCAAAAAACGGGTTCGTTCGACACAAAGTGTTTCTCTGAGCGGGGAATATTTATGCCCTATTTATCAAACTAATATGCACTTCATGTAAGGCAGAGGTGGTGAGATCGGGAATTAAGGGTTTCCATGCTATACATGTGCATAACTAGGGGTCTGGTAAGACCGCTTGAGTTAGATCCTCATATAAAAAATGTATTCTATGACTATTGGTTTTGACAAAATGTAGCCAGGATTCCAGTTTATCTGAAGTTGGCAGTATGAGTGACACCAGTGAAAGTTATGGCATAATGGCAAAGCTATGAGTGCATGAAAAAGTGGGAGCCGGGTAAATGAAATTTCTCTCTCCATTGTTGGAAGGAGTAACTAGTGCCCCATGGTCAAAAATATCCCTGATCTGAGCCATACCATCTTCTCCCAAAATTATATAATTACGTTTTTAAGGCTTGGTAAAAAGTTTTGGTTGCCCCATATGATCATCCATACATGCCTACCCTCCCGGTTTTCGCGGGAGGCTCCCGATTTTTCGGGTAACCCCCCGCACCCCCGGAAAGGTAGGCATTTCTCCCGCATTCTGCCCACTTCCTAGTGAAGTGGGCAGAACGAGGAGAATTCTGGCGGCGATCGCGGGTCTCCGTGTAGGGGGTGGGGCTTAAGACGTGATTCTACATGAATCATGTTGTTTGGCCCCGCCCCCTAAGTAAATTTTAACCAATCGCGGCAATTTTACCACGAGGGCGCGGGGCTTAATGACGCGATTTGTCAGGCCCCGCCCCCGTCACCCCCCCTGCTGCTTCTCTTACCCGGGCTTCTCCCGGGAAGAGCAACTGAAAGGTAGGCAATTATGGATCATCTATTTAGTCATTAATTGGGGCCTCTGAAGCTTTTTATCAACAACAACCAAGTAAAATAGGTGTCATGGAAGAGAACATTCTGGAGCAATATGGGAGGATCTTAGATCTGAGTGTTTGCAATAATGCTACAGGTGAGTAGGAAAAAATAAATTTTTCAATGCAGGTTTAATAAAAATGTCCCAAAAGCCACATGTTGAAATGCCATACCGCCTTGTGAATTACCTCTCATCAGCTTGCGCCTGTAAATTGATGGTTTCTTTCCTTCCCAGAGAAATATTAGAAACAATTTAGTGCATTTAAAGATGTCTGCGCTAACCAACCTGATCGAGAGCATTTGCATGACATATGTCAATTTAGGGAAAATCACATATTTAATGACCGTTTTCCTACCCAACATAGGATAAGCTTAGATGTTTCCAATTCAGTGGCATACTAATGGGGGTATTACTTTGGAGGGATGTCAGCAGGAGTCGAGTCTGTCTGGGTCTGACTGTCTGTGTTACTCACAGACACAGACTCAGGAGTATATTTATTAAAAGTTGATTTTAATTGATTTTGATCAACATCAATTTTGTGTTTCTGGGGCTAAATCACACATTTACTAATACTTAAGAACCAAAACAAAAATGTTTAGTAAATATGTGATTTAGCCCCAGAAACACATGGATTTTTAGTAAATATACTCCTCAGAGTTGCGCGTTACGGGAAGCAATCGGGAAGCCGACTGCCTATATACCGGCAGCCGGCTTCCCGACTGTCTTATCCCGGCATGGGTGAAATGCCGGGCATCTAGATGTAGATGCCCGCATTTCCCAGACGCCGGGAGACTGGCGCCCGGTATCACGACCAGCCGCTGGGGGGAAGGGTTAGGTTTAGGGCTCCCGGGGGGGACTTAGGGTTAGGCACCCCCCTGGGAGGGTTAGGGTTAGGCTAGGGGGAGGGAGGGTTAGGCACCCCCGGGAGGACTTAGGGTTAGGCACCCCCCCGGGGGACTTGGGTTTAGGTAGCGGGGAAGGGGGTGGTTAGGGTTAGGCACTTGGAGGGGAAGTTAGGGTTAGGCACCCCTAAGGAGGGTTAGGGTTAGGTTAGTGGATACTTACCTATCCACGATCAGGATTTCCAGCGCTGTTGGCCTTCCGCTGCGTCGCACTCTGCTCCTGTCGGGCTGCCGCTGATGGGAATCGGCGGTATTCCATATCCATTCCGCGCGTTACAGCCCTTCTAGTTGCACCATGCCGTGGTGTGACTTGGTAGCGCTCAGCGTATTTTAGTGCAATTTTTTACCTTCAAATGCGTCGTATTCGCAAAGTAATGCGAATAGGATGCACAAGCAACTTATGCTGATTAAAATGATATGTGGCATGCCTACAGTGAATCCGGAAAGTATTCACAGCGCTTCACTTTCTCCACATTTTGTTATGTCACAGCCTTATTCCAAAATGGAATAAATTCATTTTTGTTCTCAAAATTCTACACACAATTCCCCATAACGACAACGTGTAAAAAGTTTTTTTGAGATTTTTGCAAATTTAATAAAAAAAAACTAAGAAATCACATGCACATAAGTATTCATAGCCCTTGCTATGAAGCTCAAAATTGAGCTCAGGTGCATCCTGTTTCCACTGATCATCCTTGAGATGTTCCTATAGCTTAATTGGAGTCCACCTGTGGTAAATTCAGTTGATTGGACATGATTTTGAAAGGCATACACCTGTCTATATTAGGGGTGAGCGGGTTCGGTTCTACTCGGTTCCGTTCGGGTGTTTTTACCGAATCTTATTGGGTATCAGCTGTCACGGGTTTGGTTCTACTCGGTTCCGTTCGGGTGTTTTTACCGAATCTTATTGGGTATCAGCTGTCACGAGTTTTGGATAGCCAATAAGATTCGGTAAAAACACCCGAACGGAACCGAGTAGAACCGAGCCTGCACATCCCTAGTCTATATAAGGTCCCACACTTGACAGTGCATGTCAGATCACAAACCAAACATGTAGTCCAAGGAATTGTCTGTAGACCTCCGAGACAGGATTGTCTCAAGGCACAAATCTGGGGAAGTGTACAGAAATATATCTGCTGGTTTGAAGGTCCCAATAAGCACAGTGGCCTCCATCATCATTTTGGAATAAGGCTGTAACATAACAAAATGTTGAAAAAGTGAAGCGCTGTGAATACTTTCCAGATGCACTGTATATTCTGTGCAGCTGTATCTGCATGTGTCACAGCTTTGCGAATAAGAAGCATTGAAGGTAAAAAGTCACACGAAAAGACGCTTGGCGCTACCGAGTCACACTTATGCGTTATGTTTAACGCTACTTGTAGCACACGGAGGTAAATTATACGTGGACACATCTGTGCAACAGGTTTTTTGAGCTGTAGATATATACTGTATACTTACTATGCTAAGTCACCAGTTAGTCACACCTCCTTGAACTGTACAAATATTTATTATCCAAGTAACATTTTGTTGCGTGTTTTTATTGCTTATACACAAAGCAAGTGCAAGGTCTACACTTGTCATGCAATCACTAACATGACACTCCACACCTTGTAATTGGTTAACTACTTGCCTGGCATGGTCACATTAGATGCGACCACGTAAGACTGGGCTTTAACTGACATGGTCGCATCTGATGTGACCAGTCAGAAACACCCACTAGGCAGCTGCGGGAAGTTAATCTTCCAGCAGCCTCCTATATTAGAGGGACCCGCTGGTCCCTCTGCACCCGCGGCTCCCCCTCCTTTGTGTCCCAATCACTGCTGGCCAAAGTGATCGGGCACCTGGCGGCACCCCCATCCCAGCGCGGTTTCAAGGGCAGCTGTGTGTTCCATAGAAGTAGCCGCGACTGTTGCTGTGTCCCGATCACTGTGGCCAGCATCGATCGGGGATGCCGACTTCAAGGTGCTGCTTCAATGAAGCAGCAGCCACGGCTCCTTGTAGCCGGTGTAGCTGCTGCTCTGCCACACCCCCTTTGAGTGCGGCTTGCAGCTGTCACTTTAATGAAGGCAGCAACTGTAGCCCCTAGTAGCCGCGGCTGCTGCGTGGTGTCCTGCCCCCGGGACCTTTCTCCCCTTCCTTCCGGCTTCTCTGCTGCTGGTATTTAACTATTGTATTATTTGTGACAGCTTTTTTCTGTTATACACTTACTGCATTTATGCTTGAGTTTTTTACAACAGATGGAGAAACTTTGTAATACGTCCACACTGTCACTCTGATGATTTTGATCTGTTGCATAAGAGTAATTATGGTTTGTTGAGCCCAGTTATATATCGCTGTTGCTTGTTTTCTTCCTCACAATTGGACTCCACTCCTTGGAATTGGCTTCCCCTGCCTATATGTTTCTATTTACTATATTACAATCTGATATTGCAACTATTTCTTTGAATGCATATGCAATATATTCAGCGTTATGTGATACTGGAAAACAGGCTCTCCTAATTTAACGGATAGGGTATTAGGTATAGGGTATTAGGTTTTAGGTTTAGTTTAGGGGTTTGGGTTAGGGTATTACTTATAGAGTAGGGTGTTAGGGTTGTTTGGGTTAGGGGTTACGGTTAGTTTAGGGGTTTGGGTTAGGGTTAGTTAAGGGGTTTGAGTTATGGTATGAGCAATGGTTTAGCGTTATGGGTTAGGGTATTAGGGCAGAGGTTATGGGTAGGGTGAGGTTTGGGGTTAGGGCTGAGTTATGGTAAGGTTTAGAGTAGGGATGCATGTCATGGCCATTTTTGGGGCGTGTTTCTGCCTTCAACTGAGATTATGTACATAGAGAAACATGGCGCCAGCATCACTACTGAAGCAACAAATAATGTAAGGGTCATGAATTATGAATGGATTGTTTGAGGGGGGGGTCCCAAACTGGTATCTTGTCTAAGGCCTCATGCAGTCTAAACCTGGCTCTGCTCTAGATGGATTTTGAGTTCTATGTTTTGCTGCAATCCCTATAATCCTGGAGGATTCCCCAGGCCTTGTTCCAAAGCCTCAATTTCTGGACGCATTTAGATACATTCAGTATCTTTCTTAGTAGGTTGCTTATCTACTCTTAAACAACAGCTGGATTACCAAGTTAACAGATAGACCAACAGCCCTGGTGGACGTGGGGGCACCTGGAGAACTAAAACCTGAAATAATGGTTGTTGAAGGGGGGAGCAGAGATGGCATGTACATACAGGAGCAGGAGGGGGAGAAAACCCTAAGGGGAGGGAGCGGATGGGATCTGGCAGATGGGAAGGTCACTGGACTCGCTAAAAGAGGGGAGTTTTGGCAGGACAGGCCTAAAAGCAAATGAAATGGTCTGGGCTGGCACTAAATACATGGCCACATGGCATGGGACAGTTGGTGGTGTGGGGCAGTGGCTGTGCCAGAAGGGCAGGAAAGACCAGATCTATAAGGTGACAATGGAAGCATAGTAGAATGTGAGTGATGGGGCATTGGAAGGAGAAATAGTGCAAACCAAAGAGAAAAGACAAATTAAAGAAAAGCAAAGAAGGCACAGAGAAACAAAGGGGAAGGAAAAGATAAGAATAACAGACCCAAAACAGTGAAGGAAAACCCACAGCAGAGTGCTCAGTAGAATCCACAATCCCCACTCTACCCTTCTATTGGATATCAAAAATACATTTACCCAGCAGCTATTAATCATCATTAACTATTGAATATCCAAAACTAAATATATAACTGAAGACTCCTACAACCTGGGTGCTCTAATAGAGCCCTACATTATCAGATGTGCCTAACCTTTATCACATAAAGTGTCACGTGTATTCTGGTATCTGGATTTGAAATAATCGGCAACATATCTGCAAACAAATATTAATATTATTTAATTATTATAATGGCACTACAAGGTGTCCGCGGAGCCTAAAAAAGCAGATAAGCAGGGTGAGTGCATCGCGCCGCACTGGGTGACACCAACCCTAGTGATGCCATGCCACTGTATATGAGCCCAAAAGACTGCAGATCCCAATGGACATCTGATAAGAATCTGTAAGGACTGGGGTGGATTGTCAATCAGCAGCTTGTAGGTCATGGGCCCTGTTTGGAAAAAGGATAGGTACATGTAATATGGAAAGTCTCGCAGTGAGTGGATCTTCTACGTTGGGGTGGCACATTTTATTAGTGAAGTTAAACTTTAATTATTCAAATCAAAGATTTTCAGTACCATAAAATACTGTAGTACTTATTGCCTGGGAGCTTTAATGATTTTTATTTGTTTAATGTTTCTAATGAAATTCTTTAAGTTGGATATACAAATGAGAAATCATGATGTGAATGTTGGCAGAAATGAGATAATATTGTTTAGTTGATGCTTTGCATAATTACAGCATGGCAGAAGGAACTAGAATGTTGGTGTTTTTCACATCTCACACACTCTTCACAAAAGACTTCTAGCACATATGTTCACTTCATACACATCCTGTTTCAGTGGTTTTACAAGTCACCCAGTAAACCTTTAAGTATGTCAGGTGAAACCGCTCACACTTTAGGAATCACGTAAATACTGTAAATATGTCATGATGATTTCGTTTTTTTTGGTTGAAGAACAAAGATACCGAAACATGAAGCAATATTCAAGAGACTAGTGCGTGTGTGTAGCGTGTGTGTAGAGATAGCGACAGATGTTTTTAACTACTTCTCTAAAACCATACTTGCCAATTCTCCCTGATGATGAAAAACAATAGAAATCTGCGCTATAGGATGTTACTGTTTTGCTCCACATAAATAAATGATAAATAAAAAGTAAAATACAGAGTGCTTGTAAGTCTGATATAAATGAGCAAATGCAATACCTATGGGAATAAATAATTAGTAAATATAAGCAATGTTTATAGCTCTTTTGAATATTTGAAGTCCGTTCAAGTTTGAAGGGTTCCGATATAATGCCATGCAGTTCAGTGTATGAATAGAGACAGATCGGGTGCTCTAACTAACTCTCCCTGATACTGCCTACCTTGCGCCTCCTGTCTATCACACCGTCCGGCTGGTTCCCTCTGATAGTGTCCGTCTTGTTCGTCTGTGTCAAATAGCGCAATGCTGTGATGTCACTGTCAGTACGGTGTGCGCTAAACCCAGGTTTGGCGCACACCGTATTGACAGTGACGTCACAGCACAGTGACTGACAGTGACAGTCATACACCGCACTGCATGACATTATATCGGAACCCTTCAAATATTCAAAAGAGCTATAAACATTGCTAATTATTTATTCCTACAGGTATTGCGTTTGCACATTTATATCAGACTTTCAAGCGCTCTATATTTTACGTTTTAACTCTCCCTGATTGTCAGGGAGACTCCCTGAAATAATAGCAATCTCCCTGAAGAGTTTAATAATCTCCCTGATTGCACCTTACCCCCATTATACAAAAAAGAAAACAGAGTTATAAAAATGTTAATGGGACCATTAGTATCATTTCCCTGATCAACATCATTGGTTATAAGACACAGCGATCCCTATGGCTACATGCATTTTCTGGAAAGTATCAGTGTTTTATCAAGAAGTAGATCTTGCTAACTGCTTTGGGGCTCATTTACGTTTGGATGTAAATCCGTTTATGACACACCTCTCAGATGTAGCAGTACAAGCCCACTTTACCACCGTGCTCATATGTTTTGCTTTCACAATCTCCCTGAAATGCTTTTTCAAAAGTAGGCAAGTATGTCTAAAACATAGAAAAAGCAGTTAAATTAGCCATAGAGCCAGATACTTTGCTTTACGTGAAATAGCCTTGTATGAACATGGTTATAGGGTGTGTTATTAGCCAGGATGACAATGTCAGAGAAGTCTGGAATGGATCTGCCCAATTAACAGTAATAGAAGATCCATTGTAAGTTCTAACAGACAGAGACAAGTAAGTTACAAATGATCAGGCCTGATACAGAGATGGTTCTTGATGCAGCCACAATCGCATCTACTCTCGCAATAGTGGTTGTGGGAATATGCAAATGCTAATCTCAGCCTCCCCTTTGTGCGGGACGGTGAGATGGAGTGTACGAGAGGGGAGTCGCCCACTTTCAGACTCTGTGGTCTGTGCATTTGAGATGGAGATTGTAAATACTGCAACATCGACGCAACATTGGTTGCACCATCGACATTTGTGGTAGCCTAGGGCCTACTCCAGCTACTCTCCCAAATTCAACTACACATGACCTTTGAACCATTGGATTTGTGATTGGGAACACAGCACTGTTCCCTGACATGCCCGTGACACTCGGGGAGTTGAGGAGAAGGAGTTGATGACATTCCGTCATTGTTGGAAATGGATCCATATACTTAACAGAGACATGGGACTATTGTGAAAAAGATTTGATTTATTGTTTCATTAAGGGCACATTTGGAATAGTCCTTCAACAGCTCACAGAAGACCATATCATTCTCTGAGTAGAAGAGGTCTTAGGTGGCTCATTTAGATGTAAATGCTCCTGTGTTTCAGACGTACCTAAGAAGAGGCGTGAAAGACACACAAAAAAGGAAGGTTGGGGGGTTATGCATATATTGTTAGTTGGACACATCTGTAGCTCAAAAACTGTAGCATTGTGTCTGTCTGTTACTGCCCAGTTTTGTTCTATTAATGTTTTTTTTTTTTTAAAGTCAGTAGACCATATAGTGATGCTGCTCATCTTTGTTACTTGAGAGACTGGATACACAATAAAAATCAATACGCGAATACTATGTTTATAAACCGCTTTCCTAGATGACATTGGTATCATCCCCTTTTTACATTTACATGATGATGAGATACCTGTGTCTATTCGGGTTAATCCCTTATTGTTGTCCACTCGAAGAACATGGCATATATGACGTCACAGATATTCCCTAAACCCATATGAATCCCTACATCTCCCACTCATACACAATCCAAATTTTCTAAATTGGGCCGCAGGGCAACCTTTTATCTTATGGCACAGACAGGGACTCACTACAGCCCGACAATTCATAAATTGTAATTCAAAGAAAGTGTTAACATTTGTGCAAGCAGTAGAAAAGTATCCAATGCTTGACTCTTCACCTCTGACGTACCTACAGGCTCAACATTATGTAGCCAATCTTTATAGAAAACTCTCTCTAGATGACTATGATAACCGACTAGATGTTCGGAGAAAATCCTCTATATAAGGCCATTTCAATACATTACTCATTCCTACACACCCCATTACAATACGATAATCAGACAGTTGGTCTGGCACAGTGGAGGAATTACTTTCCATCTCTAACTACAGAAAAATTGTTACGATCATTTGAATTGTCTGTCAAACTGGTACCAGTAACATCCTATACAGAATTCTTCCTGAATATACTACATAGAACATACCTATCTCCTCATCTCAGACATGCTATGGGACTGTTAGAAGACTCTGCGTTTCTTAGATGTGGTACACAGAGGTCTGAATTAATGCACTGTTTATGGGGGTGCCCAATAATATGGAGGTTTTGGACCCTGATAGGGAGTTTACCCCTAACACCTGAAGGGGCAATATTCGGTATCACACCTATAGGGACTAGAATGGCACAAGGGGTTAGAAAATTACTAATAATTATATCGGCAGTGGCAAAAAAAATTATTTTGCAAGTATGGCTACAACCCACGGGTCATACACTCGCCCTATTTTTGGGAAAACTTTTTAATATTTTCCGAATGGAATGGTTGGAGGCCTCGCTACAGAAGGAAAAATCTATAAGTTCTTTGAAACTTGGGAAAGCTACATAGACACATTGTCTCAGTCACTCAAAGACCAGGTGTGGAAATGCTTCTGGAATACACTTTGGTATGAGACACGTGTTTGTGGGCAAGATCCCCCGATCTCCTTTAACACCATCCAGTTTGGGTAATGAAATTGGTGTTGCAGACCTGGGCTCACAGTGTCTTATCTTAATTTTTTAAAAATCTTATTTGTATTCTCTTCATGGACGCACCATTGTGTAACGTGTTGGCAACTTGATATGTTTAGATACCGGACAATGGATATTTCTCTGTAAAGTACTATACTCATAATTGAATGTGCTGGTTTCTGACTGTATGTTATAATTCTGTTATGCTTCAATAAAGGAAAAATTTTGTTGAAAAAAAAGTCAGTAGACAGGATTACAAATGACAAGTTGGCTCTTAAAGTAAAATTCTCAAATTCTATTAAATGCAGATTTTTTTTTTTAATAAACAAACTGAAAAATGCTGCTTGCATACGTATTCTATCCCTGCAGATTAGCACTTGGAATACCCACATTTTGCTGTAATAAGTCTATTGGGGTAAGTTTTTTAACAGGTTTGCAAACTGTTTGGTGTGATTTTTGAAAATTTTTCCTCGTAGACTTCTTCAGGTTGGTTGGATGATGCTTGTAGACTGCAACTTTCATATAGTGCCACAGATTATTCTCAGTTGATTAAGATCTGGGGGTCATTTGCTAAGTGGCTGCTTGTAAAAGCCACCACTTCCCATGTTTTGCTATAAAAGTATTGACCTTTTAAAATTTTTAAATTTGGGCTTAAACATGTCAGGGACCAACAGCTTTTACAAGCCAACACCTAATTAATAAACTTCTTGGACTTTAACTCAGCCATTGTAGAACATTCACCTCTTTTATGTTTAATCACATCAATTTTGCGTGGGATCATTATATTGCTGAAAGAAGAGGTGTGCCAACCCCCGTGTTTTGGCTTTGGATCCGGATTCATCTTCGTGTTTTGGTTTTGTATCTGGATTCATCTTTGTGTTTTGGTTTTGGATCTATATATATATATTTTTTAAATAAATAAAAAACAGCTAAAATGACGTCATTTTGACATGTTAGCATGCAATCCAAAACCCAAGTTCGGTTTTTAAATCTGAGTTCCGAACTGCGGGAAGATCTGAACCGAGACTCTGTTCGACTCGATACCCCAAAGTGATTCCAAACCCGGACTCAGTTCGACTCAGAACCCCTATATTCGGTTGTTGTTAGTTCTCTGAGAACTGGCCCGCACATCTCTAGCTGAAAGGTGAACTTTCTCCCAAGCATTAGTTTTCTAGCAGACTGCAGTATCTCCCTGTATCATACCTCACAATTGTCCCGCTTTCCACTGGACAGTTCTGCTTTTCAGGGCATCAGTGAGAGAGCATAGCAGAGAAGCAGGGCAGGTGATTAGATGCTGGGCATGCAGGGGTCCCCATTGCACCATAAATGAGTCCTTCAAGTTTAACAAGATGACCAGTCTACACTGAGGGAAATCATCCCTACAACATGATGCTACCACCCCCATAAATCACTGTTATGAAGGAATGGGCAATGTTAGGTTTGTGCCACACATGGCATTTTGAATTGTGTCCAAAAAACAAAATGTTTGTCTCATCAACCTTATCCGACATTTTAGCTGGGTCACACTGATGATTTCTGTCCAATTTGAGGTACTTTGATGTATTTTTTCTTACGTAATGGCTTCTTTCTACCTACCCTCCCATATAGGCCAGTTACAAGCAGAGCACTCGTTAGGATTGATCAGTGTATTTTCACTGCAAGTCTCAGCAACTGGACTGTGTAGCTCCTTCAAGGTGACAGTTGACTTCTCTCTCTGTGGTTTCCCTCTTCTTTCTCTGATGCTGATATTTAAGGGACGGCCCTGTGCATCAGTGGTATTATGAAGCTTCCATTTGTTCATGCTAACAAGTACTTGGATATTATTTTGTAGCCTTTTCTTACCTTGTATGTCTATAACTATATCTCTAACTAGCTTTTGCCAGCGGCTTCGCCCACGATGAAGTTGTGCGGCTGCTAACATATTTTTCTTTATTTGAGGTGTTATAGTTGTATTGCTTTGCATAGGGGCACAGTCGCGGAAGTGGCCCATGTTACCAGCAGCTCTATACAGAATGGTGGCAGCAGCGCCTTCACCCACCACTCTCACCAACGTCACTGTGTGCCCTGTGCTCCGACCGCTATGTAGTCTATCCAATTCAAGTGAATGGGCCCAAAGCACCTCTCCCCCCACCCCGGCCATGTGCATAGTGCTACACCTATGATTATTCTGCATAAGAACAATACTTTACTAATCAACAGATTTGTTTCAATCTCTCTTGCAGTAAGAATTGATTGTGCACCAAGAAATGTACTTTTCTCTACTTCGAATAAGAAAAATAAGCTTAGTTGGTCGCCACCAAACAAATCAGAAGACATACGTTATACTGTGGAGTACTGCGAGTGAGTTACAACTTTATCCTTTAATTATGTGTCTTTGGCTCATGTAGTTTGCTATTGCATTCACAGGAAAGGTATCAATTTAAGAAAATCAGTGTTTGCCACAGTCTACTCTTAACTTCAGAGAGCCCATTATTCCGCCAACATGCTCCTATGATACGCCCTCAGAACGCTCTGCCTACATGCAAACACTCTGTGCTGCCCAGGTACATCCATTCGGCCATAAGTGGAGATGCCTTTGACACTAATAGCGCTCTGTGCCGGCCGAGTGACCTGCCCCTTATTGGGGGTAAGGCGCAATTACCATAAGTCACGCCTCCTTATGTGACGTTATCTGAGGGGCGTGCCTGCATGGCATGCCTCCAAATAACGTCAGGCTGGGGAGAGCCTCACTAGCTTGGCTTCCCCCAACCCTCTCACAGCACTGAATGCATGCCGCGCGCATGCGTGCAGCATCCATTCAGACTCCGGGGTCCCGACACCTCCACACAGCTGCGGCGGTGGGGGTCCCCAACCCCCCCAATTTGACCACCCGTGGGCCACTTCCGCCCACGGGTGGAACAGCGGGACACTACTGTCCCGCTGAAATCGGGATGCTCAGGAAGGGTGCCCTCTCTATGGGTGGTGCCCTTGTTCGACCGCTCAGGTAGAACACCCCTAGAGCCGGCCCTGGATATAACCACTTTTAGTACTCGCTAAAGGGGTTATGTCAGCCTTTTAATATTTAACAAATATAAGATTACTGCTGCTGGTCACTGCATCGCTCTCACCATCTTTAGAAGATTTTAGCGAAGCCTTCCAGGCAATGCCGGGTCCCCACCGGGTGAAAGTGTCATGTGGATGACACAGAACGTCACTGGCAGTGATAGGCTGCCAGCAACAGACCATATGCCAATGAGGAGGATCGTCGCTGGACCTCGCTGGAGGGGTAAGTAATGGTGAATACTAGTGGCATATTCATTAGTTTCACTGTGATACTAAAGGAAATATGCCACAGTATTTAGATTAGTTGATAATTGTTTGGGCAATTACATAGCTCTTTTGAGTTTGTACAGTATGGAGAAGTGATCTAAAGTGCCCCAAAAGCACAAGATGCCCTGATTGTGCACAAGTCGGTAAGTGTGTTACCCAAAATATACAAAGGAATGAATAAACTGTACATGACGTGTAACTCTGTCTGATCACTATTTGTTATGGCTGGTTCTGTACATGCTTGCCGACATCCTGGCTGCCCTAACGCGTGGAGGAGGCAGCCAGAATGCATAGTGGGGGAGCATGGTGCATCATAAGGGGGGCTTTAGCTAGGAACATTACCCAGAGTTAGGGGGTATTGGGGCACATGACCACACGGTCGCGTCATTGTCGCCCCACAATGTCGAGATTACTGACATTGTGAAGCAGGGCATGGGGCCATGATGACGAGATGCAGTGTTTCCACTTTAAAAATCTCATTGGGGTTTTGGATGCTTGTTTTTTAATAGTTTGTCCCATGTGTCAGATTTGGTTTTCTTTTATAGTTATATTATATTAGTACTGTAATCAATCAAATAAAACAATCAATCTTATTGGGATTTTGGATGCTTGTTTTGTAGTAGTGTTTTCCAATTCTCCAATTTGTTTTTTTTATACTTATATTAACCCTGAAATCAATCAATCAATGCTTTACCTGGCTTCCACTAAATACTCCACTTCCTTTCGCCTCAGGCCTCTGCTTTAGTTCTTGATTAGTGAAAACATTATATAGCATTGTATAGTTTAACTGTAATTCTGTCTGCCACTGCAGTGCCACTCTGTTTCCTAGATACTGTATGCTATATTCTATTTTAAACTCCTGTGTGTTTGTGCTGCTGCTTTGTTGCTTAGTTAACCCAGCCAGCTCGCTGCAGTCTTTGGCCCTGATTCAGAGCCCTTCGTTAGAGGCAGTACGCTCGTTGCGTTCTGATGTTGAGTAACCGCGCATGCGTCGGTGTTACACTGCGCATGTGCGTACGGCAGATTGCGAGTTTTTTTTGTCTCGTTCGTCAAATAGCATACAGGAAGTGACATGTCAAATGTGATTGACAGAACAGGCCGTTTTTGGGCGTTGACGGGGGTGGAGATGGAAAAACGCAGGCGTGGCGAGGCGTTTTTGGGGCGTACATACATTAACAAATGCCAACGTCAAATGTGTTCGTACCAACTCATACGTCACTGGATGATCCTCTTTCCCTTCAAAATGCTCGCACAGCTTAGGGGCTGGATAACTCGACCACAGTGGCGATGGCCTTCTCCTCCGTCCCGGCACTCCACGATGTTGCATCGATTAATCACGGCTTGTCAGAAACTCAATTAGTGTTGGATTGAAAACCGGCTTGGTATGTGTTTGGAAAGCAGTTTTTTTGGATAGCACAAAACCGAACGCAGGTGGAAATCATAGCTGCTAATGTCAGGATTACACAATCAATTAGCGTACATTTGTGGGGGTGTATTTTGGCCGCAATGTGTTCGTTTTTGGACTATTGTAACAATAATGTCATCATGTTTAGGTTTGGTCCCTCATTTTGTTTGCAAGGTGTTTTTTCCTCCTTAGGTAATGTTTTAAACGTTCCTTAACGAGCACTTTTTTTTCAATGTGTAATTTTTTAGTTTGAACGTTGTTGGCTTGTGGGCCCGGATTAAAAGTAACCCATTTTTTCAATAATGTCAGAATCCAAGTCGTACATTTCTGGTAAATTTATTGGTATCCACCCAAAAAAAAATACACATATTGAACTCCAACATTTTGGGCAGTGTTCCACAATATTTATTAATTGTGCAAACAATAATTTTTGGGTAAACGTAAATGCAAAAATTAAAAACAATTCACAAGAAAGGAGAGGGAAGTTTTGGCCAGAAAGGAATATGAGGCAAGCACAGAAGGAGTGTGGGAAAAGTAGCCAATGGTGTCACCGTTTTTTCGCCCGTTTGGCTGTGGGAGGGAGGGCGCCAGACCGGGTCCGGGATGTCATCGGGCTGGCCTGTCCAGAGGCAGATGTTGTGGCCTCTGGACTAGGCACAGGGCTAGGCACATTTGGAGGATTGGCTGATGTTGTGCCAGAGGTGGAGGATCCTGATGTTCCGGCAGGATGGGAGGTCGGCTCCACCATGTGCTGGCGAACGAGCTGCTCCAGGGCAGTGGCGATGCGGATGTTGGCCCTGGTATTTTCCGCCAGGGCCTGACCAATGGTCACGTTGGCCGCAGCATTTTGCTCCAGGGCCTCAGCCACCTGTACCAGACTGGCGTCCATCCTCTGCAGAATCTCCGTATGGAAATCCGATTTAAAATTGAGTTCTGTGAGGAGGGACACTGCCTGCGAGGGGGATTGCCCTGGACTGGCTTCTGCAGGGTCCTCAGCCGGATGTACTGGTTCCTCCCCTGCAGAGCCAGCAGCAATTCTGCGGCCAAGGCTCCCCTCTGGAGCAGACTCATCCGCCTGTGTCTCTGTTGGAAAAATGAGAAAAGACTCACATTAGAATCTACATATTGGCACAATAACATTTCACAGTTGGTGACATCACAACATTTACCTGGGACATCATGAGGAGGCATGTCCGTATCCATGTTGGACACGCCAAACACCTCCACAGGCTGCACACACCCCTGTGCCAGCTCTTCTAAATCCGTCAACTCCAATGACACAGGGGTGGGACCTCCACCTGTCCCCCTTGCATGCCTAGCCCTGTCTGCCATTTTTTGTTTCAGGCGATATTTGAAGTCTTGCCATCTGTGGGTTAAATTGGAACCATTACTTTTTATTTGATTTGGTTTTTGGTTTTAGGGTGGTCAAGTGTTTACTTACCGCCGTTTGACATCCCGGGCTAGACGGACATAATCACCCACCCTATTGACATCCACGGCTACCTCTTCCCACATTCTCCACTTTTGGCTTGCACTCATATTCCTATCTGCTTGTGGCAGGATGTCCACACACTTCTGAATCAAAACCTCCATCTCCTTTCTTGTGAATTGTGGCTGCCTCTTCTTTTTGGCAGCTTTGCCTGGAATACTGGGCCCAGCAGCCTCTTCCATGTCATCCTCCTCACCTATTTTGGTAAATTTGCAGAATTCTCAACTTCACAACTTGCACAATATTATGTTTATAATTAATCATTGAGTCAAAATGCATGAAATACTTACCGCCTGACTGTTGTCCATTGTTTCCCTGGTCTGTAGCCATGTGTGATGTTCAAACTAGAAATACACCAGAATTGTGTTTTTGTCTCGTGACGTATTTATACATGCGTCCTTATTTTGCGGCCGCATCATTGATTGTGCGTTCCTCTGATCCTTCCTTAATTTGTGCGGGAAACGAAACACTATTTATGGCTTGGGGCGTCTCGACTCGAGGTGGCGTTTATTGAATGTTGGAGGTTACGTTGGTTGGAGTTGATGGTTGGCTGGTTTCGGAGATTGCGTTTTTTGTGTTTTTTTTTGTTTTTTTTGTTTTTTCTTTGTTTTCCGTTCTTTTTTTTTCCATTTTGAATTTTTTGGTCGTTTCCAGTTTTGGTAAGTTTGGGGAAGTATAACTTTGGGTCAATTTGTCTCTCATTCTGGTGTCGATTTTTCTAATAAGTTTTTCCTGTCATTTCATCTCTCTTAGGTTTTATTTTGGCTCTGCCCCAAAGACATTTTGGTCCGGTTTCTTATATATTAGCTCTTGGTAAGTTCATGTGTTAAACTGTTTAGGAAATGTTCTTGTTTGTCTGTACGCAACTTTGGTTGGCCTTCTACATGTAACGTTTTCTTTTGCAAATTCGAACTCTGTGTTTTTTGAACATTATTTATGCGGCGTTATTGTGCCTTGCATTTGCGAACTAATTAGCGCATTTTTACTACTTCCTATTGTGCCATGTATTTGCGAACTAATTAGCGCATTTTTACTACTTCCTATTGTGCCTTGTATTTGCAAACTAATTAGCGCATTTTTACTACTTCCTATTGTGCCTTGTATTTGCGAAATAATTAGCGATTTGTGAAATGTGTATTCATCCCTTAAAAATGTTTTTTTTTGCCTGGAGCATTGGTTGCTTACATTTGGCCTCAATTTGACGTAGTGTGCGCAACGTCGTTTTGCTCTTTGCCCAAATGTGTGTGTGTTCCCTTTTATGTTTTGTCTTGCTTAAATTTGTGATAATGACATGGCCAGCATAAAATGATGTATATTTTTGATGTTATTATTTGCAGTTACAACATATCATGACAATACCCCGGCATGTAAGCATCAATGGATGGTATTTTCAAGCAAAGTTACATGTATTTTTATTGGGTGGGGTAAAAAGGCTGACATTCCAATGTTGTCATTTCAGGTTGATATGGGTCGGATTGTTCTGGCCCTGCTCCTGGAAGCCGACCAACCTCAATCTTGTCCCAGGCGTAGGCATCGTAGGCGTGCAAGGCCCCAGATATTTCGAACACGTGTCACCCTTTTTGGAATGCCAGATGATGAGGTTTTAAGACGATACCGTCTTCCTCCAAAAATCATCATAGACACTCTCTCATTAATAGAGAGTGATCTTGAGCGGCAAATTGACAGTCCTACAGCAATTCCACCACTTACGCAATTTATGGTGGTGTTACATTTCTGTGCCTCAGGATCGTTCCAAACAACGATGGGAAAGGGGCGGGCTTCTCACAATCCTCCTTTTCCCGGATCCTGAGGGCAGTGATGGAGGCCCTTTTCAAGCACCTCCATCATTTTATTCAAATGCCTTTGGATATGGGTGCCCTTAGTGTGGCCAAGGCCAATTTTTACCAAATAGCTGGCTTCCCACACATCATAGGGGTTGTGGATGGTACTCACATACCACTTCAGCCTCCAGCACGGCTGGAGGCAATATTTAGAAACCGGAAACACTATCACTCCCTCAATGTAATGGTGGTATGTGATGCCTCCCTCCAGATCCTGTCCCTGAATGCAAAATTACCAGGAAGTGCACATGACTCCTTCATCATCCGGCAATCAGGGATATGGCACAAATTAACCAACCTACAAGCTGGTGATGCGTGGCTTCTGGGTAAGTGGAGACCTTTAGTACATAACAATGTTAAGCTTCATACAGAGTGAGCCTGATGTTGACTTTTCGTTTTCACAGGAGACAGTGGCTACCCTTGCACGCCCTGGCTGCTCACTCCTTATTTGGCTCCCACACCAGGGCCACAAAGTGAGTATAATTCCGCACTTACAGCCACCAGGCAAGTGGTGGAGCGCTGTATCGGCCTTTTAAAAGGGCGATTCAGATGCCTCCACCGCTCTGGTGGCGAACTCATGTATTTGCCAGATATGGTTTCGAAAATTATGGTCCTGTGTGGGATATTTCACAACATCGCCATAAGGAGTGGGGTCCCAATGCAGCCAGAGGATGCCTTACCTGAGGATGGCCCCCCCGAGGTTGGTCGGAGGTCAGTATGTGGGGGGGCCATACGCGATGATGTGGTGGCCAGATTTTTTAGGTAATTATTTGAAAAAAAACAGTGTTGATACCTAATGTGGTTGGGTTTGTTTGAGAACATCTAATTTTTGGCTAATTTTTTTCTCCCTCTTCTGTTTTTGTACATAATCTTTGGCACTCCAACGATCACTACTTCCTGCTACCCTTACAAAACCTGTATGTGGATATTTTGTGGATATATTCTGGAACCCTTATTGCCCGCCATATATGTGGAATCATGTTGGCATGGTCCTTCGTCAACCAGTTCTTGATTTTTTTTTTTGTGTTGTTGGTTTTTTGGTATGTGTTGTATTTGAGATTATCACTGTGTGTTTTGTTTGTGAGTGACCACTTTGATTTTTCAGTTATGTTTCTAATAAATGTTTTGAGAGTGAAATGTTGTCCCTTTTTTGGAACGTTACCACCAAGTGTAACCAGGTTCACACACGTTACATTTGACTAAGGGGTAATCCAGTACTGACGCCATTTGAGCAAAAATGTTTTCTTTATTCAGGGTCCAAACCAACACCAAAAGGAAGCCTGTACAATCCTTTTGCTTCGTAATATTGCCCTAAGCTGCTTGCACACCAACTAGGAACCTGTAAAATGTAGAAATATCTAATTGTGACTACACCAAAAAAGGGAAATCAGATTTGTACTGTTAGGTGTTTCTTGTGGCTGTTTGACATAAAAATACAACACACACTCTTATTGACAAAAATTTGAAATCCTTGCAGGAACACTCTACTTATGTCAGGGTAAACAATATGTGGTTTTGAAAAAACGAATGAGCCAGAACGTAACTTCAAACAAAACAATTTATTTACAGAATGGGCAAAAAAAAACAACTACTCCCTAAGGAGGACAGACATACGGTCAAGGACCACCAGCACCCCGATGATATTGCTGTGCATCTGGGCCACACAGGCGGATAAATTGGCCCGAAGCCTCTGTTCCTCTGTGGGTGAGAAAAGTGTGGGGATTAATACAACAATAGTGAAACCACATTTAAAAAAAAAAAACAACAAAAAACATTTAAAAAAAACTGCATTAAAACTCATCACACTAAAATGGTGTTGGGCAAAAATACAAGGCCTATGTCCAAATTCCGACAGGTGTGCTATGTGTATGTTGAAAACGGCAGTAACAGGTTACGGCAATCGCCCAAAACCACTTAATTTTGGAAAATAAACACAAAAAACAAAAACAAAAAAGAATACATACAAACAGTTTGTGACAATAAAAAACTGCAAAAAAAAACATACCGGAAGACCCAACGCCAGCTACAGAAGGCCCTCCATCGTCCTCCTCGGAGGTGGGTCCATTCCCCAAAGATCGGGGCGGTGTAATGACCGACTCCGGGGAGGGGGTCATTCTAAGAGGGGTGGTTGGAGGAGAGGCGGAATTGGGACGGAGGGGAAGGAGTCCAGAAAAATCTGGCTGAGGGTGTAGGAAAGCTGGGGAGGAGTGGGGAATAGGGGAAGGAGTGGAGTTGGAGTGTTGGCTGGGTGTGGGGTAGAGTGGCCGTGATCGTCGTCTGGCGGGACGCTGACGGCATAGTCTTCGCTGGGCCCCTAAAAGATGGGAAACAAATTGGGGTTAGTTCCAACACAAATCCGCGCACAAAAACAATTTCAAATGCACCCCCCAAAAAAAAAAAAAAATGATATGAGGAGAATGAATAAATATGAAAGACAGGGAAAACATGGCCATGCAGATATGAGGAGAATGAATAAATATGAAAGACAGGGAAAACATGGCCATGCAGATATGAGGAGAATGAATAAATATGAAAGACAGGGAAAACATGGCCATGCAGATATGAGGAGAATGAATAAATATGAAAGACAGGGAAAACATGGCCATGCAGTTAGGGCCAAAAAGACAAACATGAAAACCACAATCCATTAAACTTACTTTCAGCGATCTGCATGCGAAAGCATGCCAGCAAGCGGGGCGTCCGCCGTTGCAGGTCCGACCACCTGCGCTCCAGCTGCCCGATATGGCGACGTGAGCCGAAGGAGCGCAGGCGGGCCCGAACCTCCGCATATGCGGATCGCTTCTCGCGGTTGGTGATGGGTGGAGGCTGGCTGGTGATCCACCTATCCATCACCTCCGTAAGCACCAGCAGCTCGCGCCTGGTGAAGGCGGAGGCTCTCATGATGGCAATGGAGTTTTTCCTAAAAATCATTTTTGATAAAGTGCTCCCAAATTTTATGATTGGCTAATGTATTTAGGAAATTAACAGGAGCAATTCTATTGGTTAGTGTATGAGTCATGTGTTCGACAGGGCCAGAAATCTGTGGAGACTTATGATAGGCTTAATGCAGTGACATGCGTAAGCAAATTTACATAAAGAAATGAACTCCAGGAAATATGCGGGTATAAAAACAAATAGGCCAATTATTTAATAGGGGCTAACATGTATTTTGACAATTAAAAGCGAATGTTTAAGCCGTACGTTTTCTGCGGGTAAACACAAACACGGACATAAATAAAGTTTATTGCATTGTGTAAAAAAAAACAAAAAAACAATTAAGCTAATTGATATATTGATTGGCATGTTACGATTGAGGGAGGTAGGCAGAATAAACGAGCAGTTAATCGAAATGTCACAGTCCAACTTCCGGGTAGTACTAGTGCGTGCGTTCCCTTCAAACCACTTCGGGGATGTACGCTCGCTATTTGGCACGCTCGTTAGTTAGAGGAGGGGTCGCCTGAGTTTGCGTCCGGGTGAAAACTGAAAACAATATTGTAAGATGGTCAAAATTAGCTGGAAATGACTGGAAATTATGTTATGTTATGGATAAATGTTATTGAGGTTAATAATACTGCAGGAACAGAAACATAAAAAGAAAAAGAATACCAGGCGCTAGTACTTTAAAATATTATATAGCAGCAACAGCCTAGTAAGTTGTATTTACTCACTAAAAACCTTAAAAAAGGCACATAGATTGCCGGCAATGTAATAATTACCTCTTATAATGGCAGAAAAAAAAACAATTTCAAGACGCCAATTACATAATAATAAAAATACACTTTATATAAATAAAAAAGAATACATGAATATATAAAAAAATACACATAAATACACAAATATATACCACGAGTATAGATTACAGGTTCAACACACTAGCAGGTCTCTGCCGACATGTAATCATATATATAATATCCACACACCCTAAGGAGAATGTCCTACTTGGCAAAGGAGCTCAAATTGCCATTAGAATTCCGGCTCTTGTAGTTAGATGCTCCTATAATGCGAAAGTCTGTAGGTTACACATATGTCCACTTCTAACTGTCCGGGGTTGGGATAAACAAATAGAACTAGCTTCCACCATAAATATTAATGGATGATGAATGCCTTCAGGCACCTGCTGCACAATGCAGCTGTGCCTCAATACGGTGTCCCAGAGGCTTCCTTCCACATGTAAGTATGGTAAACTCACAGCAGTCATATTATGGGCTCTATTTACTACAATCCACACTTGCAATGCAGATTGTAGTGTGATATTACTGACTGAATTCGCATTGCGAATTCAGGCAATATCACAAGGATTCACTACAAATCCTTTGCAGGGACAGAGCTTGCGATAAAGCTCTGTCCCTGCGAATCCCCTCCGCACACTTATCACGGTATTTTCGCAAGAAATACTGTGACAAATGCCGACGCATGCACCAACCAACCATTGCTAAGCCCCGCCCTGATGCTAATCCCTGCCCCCCGCAATTGCAGACACCCCTGCGAACCCCTTTATACCCCTGCGACCGCCCGTCCCTTAATTACACTTACCTGCAGCCATCGGTGCTCCGGTGATGTCCTACGTGGCTCTGGTCAGCTGACATCCCATAATGCACTGGGACTCAGTCAGGTGACAACCGGGCCTCAGTGCAGGCTGGGAGACAAGCTGACCAGAGGTAGGACATCACCTGGAGCCCCGATCACCGGTCCCTGGACTCAGGTAACTTTTTTTTTTTTTAAACTAATGTTTTTTTCTTTCTTTTTTTTAGCAGAAATCAGCGTGTGGTCTGTTTAGACCACACAGCTGGTCACTGGGGCCGGCTCCAGGCTCTGCTCTGCTGGTCAGAGCAGAGCAGGAGTCCAGTAACCGGGGGAGACCCTGGATAACACCACCTCCACGTGGCGTTATTATTACAGGGCTTTCCCCGGGATTTTTTCACATTTTATTTTTAGTAACTTTGGCCAGATCACATTTCCATTACAATTATGGGAAATGCAATCTGATTTCTAAAAATAAGTGATAATTAGGGCTTGGAGTAGAATTTTACGAATTCTACTCCAAGGGCTCTAGTTATTAACATTTTTCACACCCTTTTCACATTATTTTAGTATCACCTAAAGTTACTACGGGCAATTGGAGTAGAATTCATAAAATTCTACTCCAAGCCCTAATTATCACTTATTTTTAGTAAGCAGATCGCATTTCCCATAACCTGGAGGTGGTGTTATCCAGGGTCTCCCCCGGTTACCGGACTCCTGCTCTGCTCTAACATAGTAGAGCCCAGAGCCGGCCCCAGTGATCAGCTGTGTAGTCTAAACAGACCACATGCTGATCATTGCTACAAAATATAAACAAAAATAGTAAAAAAAAAAACTTACATGAGTCCAGGGACCGGTGATTGGGGCTCCTGTGATGTCCTCCCTCCAGTCAGCTGGTCTCCCAGCCTGCACTGGTGCCCGGTCATCACCTGACTGAGTCCCAGTGCAGTATGGGATGTTAGCTGACGGGAGCCACGGAGGACATCACCGGACCACCGATGACTGCAAGTAAGTGTAATTAAGGGAGGGGGGTCACTGGGGGGTGGAGGGGAGGTCCACGATCACGGGGGGCAGGACCTATTGCTGGTGGCAGGGCTTAGCGACAGTCGGTCGGCGCATGCATCGTCACTTGTCACTGTATATTTTGCGAAAATACCGTGATAAGTGTGCAGAGGGGATTCGCAGGGACAGAGCTTTATCGCAAGCTCTGTCCCCACAAGGGATTTGTAGTAAATCCCTGTGATATTGCCTGAATTCTTGCGAATTCAGTCGGTAATATCACACTACAATCTACATTACAAATGCGGATTGTAGTAAATAGAGCCCCAATTGCCCTGTAATAACTTTAGGTGATACTAAAATAATGTGAAAAGGGTGTGAAAACACCCTTTTTCACTTTATTTTAGTAAAAATAATGTTAATAAACAGAGCCCATAGGGCTCTATTTACTACAATCCGCATATTGAATGCAAATTGTAGTGTGATATTATCGACTGAATTCGCATTGCGAATTCAGGCAATATCACAGGGATTTACTACAAATCCCTTGCAGGGACAGAGCTTGCGATAAAGCTCTGTCCCTGCGAATCCCTTCTGCATACTAGTCACGGTATTTTCGCAAAAAATACAGTGGCAAAGTGTCCGCACATGCGCCGACCGACCGTCGACGCTACCCCCGGAGCTACGCCCCACCCCCCACAATCGCGGAGCCCCCGTGACCCCCCCTCTCCCTTAATTACACTTACCTGCATGCTTCAGGCTTCCGGTGATGTTCTTCATGCCTCTGATCAGGTGATCTCCCATACTATGGGACCAATCACCTGATGACCGGGCCGCAGTGCACTATGGGAGAACATCACCAGAGCCCCGACCACCGGTCCCTGGACTCAGGTAAGTAAAAAATGTTTTTGACTATTTTTTTTTCTTATTTTTACAGTAATCAGCTTTCGGTCTGTTTAGACCACACAGCTGATTACTGGGACCGACTCCCAGCTCTGCTCTCCCCGTTAGAGCAGAGTAGGAGTCCAGTAACCGGGGGAGACCCTGGATAACGCCACCTCCAGGTGGCGTTATTATCACAGGGCTTTCCCCGATATTTTTTTACAATTTATTTTTAGTAATTCTGGTCGGATCACATTTCCCATTACAATTATGGGAAATGCAATCTGCTTACTAAAAATAAGTGATACTTAGGGGTTGGAGTAGAATTTTACGCATTCTACTCCAATTGCCCTGTAATAACTATAGGTGATACTAAAATAATGTGAAAAGGGTGTGATAACACTAGGGGTGTGCATCGGCCACTTTTCGTGTTTTGTGTTTTGGTTTTGGATCTGGATCTTTCTTCGTGTTTTGGATCTGGATTGGTTTTGCCAAAACCACCCTTCCGTGTTTTGGGTTCTGGGTTTTGTGTTTTGGATCTGTATTTTTTTTTTTAAAAAAAAGCATAAAAAAAGCTAAAATCACAGAATTTGTGTGTTTTTCTGCTCCTATGCTATTATTAACCTCAATAACCTTAATTTTCACTCATTTCCAGTCTATTCTGAACACCTCACACCTCACAATAGTGTTTTTATATCCAAAAGGTTGCACCGAGGTAGCTGGATGACTATGCTAAGAGATACGAGTGGGCGGCACAAACACGTGGTCCATCTAGGAGTGACACTGCAGTGGCAGACAGGATGGCAGTTTGAAAAACTAGGCCCCAAACAGTACATAATTCAAAGAAAAAAAAAGAGGTGCAAGATGGAATTGTCCTTGGGCCCTCCCACCCACCCTTATGTTGTATAAACAGGACATGCACACTTTAACAAACTAAACATTTCAGCGCCAGGGTCTGCCACACGACTGTGGCTGAAATTATTGGTTCGTTTGGGCCCCCACAAAACAAGCTGGCAATTAATCTGTCCCTGCACAAACTGGCTCTACGGAGGCAAGATGTCGTCCTCATCCACCGATTCCTCACCCTCTTCAGTGTTGTGTACATCCTCATCCTCACAGAGTATTAATTCGTCCCCGCTGGAATCCACAACCACAGGTCCCTCTGTACGTTCTGGAGGCTGGTCTCCCTGGAAGAGTTGATAATTCATTTTATGAACATCATCTCCACATTTTGTGGAAGCAACCTCCTACGCCTTTCGCTGACAAGGTTCCCGGCTGCACTAAACACTCTTTCGGAGTACACACTGGAGGGGGGGCAACTCAGGTAAAATAGAGCCAGTTTGTACAGGGACCTCCAAATTGCTTCTTTATCCTGCCAGTACAGGTACGGACTGTCTGACATGCCTACTTGGATGCTGTCGCCGATGTAATCCTTTAACAGACAGACGCACGCTTGTCGCTGCTGCTTTGAGGATGCAAGTGCGGCTACAGCCCACACAATTCACAAAGACAGAAAAAAAATATTTTTTTTATTGTTTGTGGAGCGCACTTTGAGGGTTACACCACCCTTTAACAGACAGACGCACGCTTGTCGCTGCTGCTTTGAGGACAGTATCATATGCAGTGACAGTAGACTTGTCAGAAATTGTTGGCACGTCCTTCAGTCCGGACCAGATGTCCAAACCGGCCCTTGACTTTTGACACAGGCGCACACTTGGCGCTGCTACTGTGTTGATGCACATGCGGCTACATCGCACACAAGTCACAAACAAATAAAAAAAATAGTTTTTTATTTTTTGGAGCACTTTGAGGATTACACCACCCTTTAACAGACAGACGCACGCTTGTCGCTGCTGCTTTGAGGATGCAAGTGCGGCTACAGCCCACACAATTCACAAAGACAGAAAAAAAAAGAAGAATATTTTTATTGTTTGTGGAGCACACTTTGAGGGTGTCGCCACCCTTTAACAGACAGACGCACGCTTGTCGCTGCTGCTTTAAGGATGCAGGTGCGGCTACAGCCCACACATTTCACAAAGACAGGAAAAAAAGAAGAATATTTTTATTGTTTGTGGAGCGCACTTTGAGGGTTACACCATCCTTTAACAGACAGACGCACGCTTGTCGCTGCTGCTTTGAGGATGCAGGTGGAATCTAGACGGGATTTGGAACCGGGGACACACTACCTCCATCAATTGTCTAAATCCCACTGCACTAATGGCGGATACCGGACGCACATCTAACACCAACATAGCAGTCAAGGCCTCAGTTATACGTTTTGCTTCAGGATGACTGCTGTCGTACTTCATCCTCATCGCTAGGGACTGTTGGAGGGTCAATTGTTTAGTAAAAGCAGTGGTGTTCCTACTTCCTCTCTGGGATGATGAACAACTCCCAGCAGCAGCAATAGCACTAGGAGGAAGTGGTTCTTGATCTTTCCCTATTTTATTTTTATCGGAGAAAGTTTGGTCCTCCATTTATGTTATATTGATATATACGTGCGGCTAAGGTGCACACAAACACAGAAAATATTTTTTATTTTTGCTGGAGAGTAGTGCACTTTGTGGGTTACACCACCCTTTAAGAAATGAGCCAGCTGGCTCTTTACTTATGGGACACAGGCGCACGCTTGGCGCTGCTCCTTTGTTGATGCACGTGCAGCCACAGTGCACACAATTCACAAACACAGAAAATATTTTTTTATTTGGTTTGGAGTGTACTTTGGGGGTTACAGCACCCTTTAACGGTCAAGCCAGCCGGCCCTTTACTTATGACACAGGCGCACGCTTGGCACTACTTTGTTGATGCACGTGCGGCTACTGCGCACACAATTCACAAACACAGAAAATATTTTTTTATTTGGTTTGGAGTGTACTTTGGGGGTTACAGCACCCTTTAACGGTCAAGCCAGCCGGCCCTTTACTTATGACACAGGCGCACGCTTGGCACTACTTTGTTGATGCACGTGCGGCTACTGCGCACACAATTCACAAACACAGAAAAAATATTTTTTTTTTAGCACTTGGGGGGAGCACCCCTGATGGACAGAGCACCCCCTGGACAACACTACAGCACCCCTTTAGGACTGTGACACTGCACAGGACTTTGGAGTGGACACAGCCCCTATGGACAACTGACTGCACAACACAGTCCAGCCAGCCCCTATGGACTTTGAAGTAGTGGACACAGCCCCTATTAACAACAGCAGCGCAGCACAACACAGCCAGCCCCTATGGACTTTGAAGTAGTGGACACAGCCCCTATGGACAACAGCAGCACAGCGCAGCACAGCACAGCACAACACTACTCTGCACTACACTACACTACACAGCCCAGCCAGCCCTAACTCCCACCCTCCCTCTTCACTGTCTACAGCCGAGTGAGAAAATGGCGCCGACGCGGGTACCTTATATAGGATCCAAAACCTGCAAGACCCGGAAGGCGGGATGATGACGTTTTGCCTCGATTTCAGATCCGAGTCAGGCGGGAAAAGTCGAGCCTGACTCTGATCGGCCTCGGATCGGGGGGGCTCGGGGGGGTTCGGATTTCAGAAATCCGAACCCGCTCACCCCTAGAAAACACCCCTTTTCACTTTATTTTAGTAAAAATAATGTTAATAAATAGAGCCCATAGTGAGCTGTAGCCTTCACCTCTAGTGAATTTGTACAAATATCCTGGCGTACCAATGGCGTGGTGTAGCTAGATATCACACTCGGAAATCCCAGCTTTTGCATTTTAGGTGCATCTAACTACAAGAGCCGGTAATTTGAGCTCCTTTGCTAAGTAGGACATTCTCCTTAGGGTGTGTGGCTATTATATTAATACCCAGTGTCCATGATTACATGTCGGCAGAGACCTGCTAGTGTGTTAAAACTGTGATCTATACTAGTGATATATATTTGTGTATTTATGTGCATTTTTTATGTATTCATGTATTCTTTTTATTTATATAAATTGTCTTTTTATTATGTACTTGGTGCCTTGAAATTGTTTTTTGTCTGCCATTGCAAGAGGTAATTACTACATTGTCAGTAATCTACAGTATGACCACAACCCCTATTTGCCATCTTTATGAACAAAAACATGCCCACATTACATGATATTAGCCATTTTTATAAATATTTAAAGAAATCCAGATCCAAAACCAAAACACTAGAGGGTGGTTTTGGCAAAACAAACTCAGATGTTCACGCACATCTCTACTGTTAGCACTGGGCTAGGTTTACGGAGAAGGCTATTTATTAAATGTGAATACTAATTTTGGGGCCATTTAGGGGAGGAAAATAAGTTTATTTATTAAAAGTGAATGCTATTAATTTAATGTCAGGGCAGCTTGGTGTATAATAGAACTATTTATTAAATATGAATACTATTAATTTAATGTCAGGGCAGCTTGGTGTATAATAAAACTATTTATTAAATATGAATACTATTAATTTAATGTATGGACTGCTTTGTGGGAAATAAGAATTTATTGAATTAGAATACTATTTATTTTTTACGAGGAGTCAGATTGCAGGGGGTATTGATTTAACAGCAAGTATAGTTGGGGGGGGAATACAGTGTTTTCATATTGTTATGCTTTCCATATCTAATGTACTTACCTCTTTTCCCAAACAGAGATTCACCAACCCAGAATCCATACAACCAGCAACTTAATACACAAACGGCAACAGGTAGCAAAAGCTGCAAAAACAGGTAGGAGAGAGCAAATAAGTCTGCCAGCTGTCCCGATTCTGGTTGAGCAGTTACAAATTTAAGTAATGTGTGACTGCCCCACATATACATATCTATTTATCTATCAATATTATAAGAGCATTATGTCTGTCTGTTTCGAATGGGCGCAAAAACTACTGAACCGATTTTCATGAAAACTGCATCATTTGGTAGTGGCAATTCCTAGAAATAACCTGCACTTTGTTTCATCTCGATCCGTCAAGTTTAAGCTGAGCAATAACAAAAACAAAATTTATTGACATCATCAATGCAAGAGATAGGTATGACACCATGTGCGCAGCCAGTAAGGGGTGGGGGGAGAGGTGCTTTGGGCCTATGTTTACCAGGGAGACATTACCTGTCATACTCCTGAGAATTGATATAAAAATTATTAGAATAAAACAAAGAAGGTATTTTTAACTTAGAAACATCTTCTTTGTATATTGCAATCATTTTTATAGTTAACACTCACCAGCTTTGTGGAGCTCTCTGAAACTGCAAGGAGATGAGAGATGAGGCAGCAACAGCTCAGCCTCACTTCTGTATAGTCAGACACTACCTGCAGAGCTGGGGGTGTGACCACACCACTGGCAGTAAGCTGCACAAAATGAGAGCTACTAGAGGCATAACTCTGGGTATGGGGGGCGTGCCTTGAGCACAGATGGACACCTTTGAAGTGTCATGTGACCAGGAAGTCCACTGCATTGTTTACATATCAGAGCTTAGTCAATAGTAGCAAGAGCAGGAGAAGGCACAGTGATGCAGGTAGATGAATTAATAGACACTGAAGCTTAGTGTAGTGAGGGCAGAGTTACAGTAAGTAGGGGGTGAGACAGGCTCCCAGCACTTAGACCCATCTCCATGTGTGCCTCTCCAGCCATTGAACTCACCGCACATCACTGATGTTTACTTGAATAAGACAGGCTACATAGCCGTCTGTGCACAGGGCACACGGTGACATTGGTGTGAGACTGAGTGGTGAGCGAAGCCGTGGACAAAACTGCTAGTATAGTATATATGTATTAACTCTCGTGTGCAGTGGGAGAAAGGCACTTTTTGAGTTTTACCTACTGCTATAGATTTGCCTAGAAAATATATTTTTGCAGGGTGGATTAAAGGGAATGAATGTCCCAAACCATACCTCCCAACATGACCCTTTCCTGTACTTCCCTCTTAATTTATGATTGCCATCACATGTGTTGAAACACCTTTCTTATCAATTAACTAGTTCAACAGAAGGTGATGGCGATCAACTCCCAAAGAGAGAAGTCTAGAAACAGAGCATTTTCTCCCTCCTGGAATGGGTCATGTTGGAAGGTATGGCCAAACCAGTATCTTGCCTAGCGACCCATGAGGTTTTAACAGGCCTTGAACTGATGCAGTTATTGTTCTTTACTTCTTCCCCTCTGATGGCTACCTACATCTCCTCAAGCAGCTGGACACAACCATTTAGGTTTGCACACCGCCCTTCAGTGGCCTCTACTATCACATTCCCACAGGTCCCTTCATGCCCCAGCCCAACACTGTCATTAACTATTAACAAAATACAGAAATGTAATAGTATTTAGTGTTTGCAAAAGGCAGATCTTACTGTAGATCTATAATTATTTAGGATGATTTAAAATGTAACCTAATTTTGGTCTTTACATGTAGGGTATATTTAATTCTTAGGATCACATGGTGATAATGCTGGTTTTGTTGATGTGGATGTCCACCCGTGATTCTGTTTCGCATAATAGAGGGGTACATTTTTTCTTGAACTGTGAAACATTGGTCTTCACAGTATTTCTTGTTTCCAGCAACAGCCATTGTCACTTTCCGATTTAATACAGTCATTGCACTCTGATGGAAGGCAGTAATGTCTTTATATCTCTCTAATTTATCTTATTTTTTAGCAAAACACAACCACCACCTTGTGGGTCATAAACCTTTGTCTCCATTTCTAATCCCTATATTTTTTAGCTCCCCCCCCCCTCCCTCCCTCTCTCTCCTCCTGTAGTCGGTGTGTTGAATTAGAATAACTTTCTGTGGGAGTCAACAAAATATTACTTTTCTTTGACACCTTATACAGTAGTTTGAGAAAGGTCATAGAAAGGGCACTAATCTATTATTGTTGAGAAACTGGATTTTGAGAGAAACTCTTTGTTTCCATGAATTGCAAATAAAAACATTTAGCAAGAGGAGCACATGGAGGCGGAGCTACTCAGCCTCCACATCGATTGAGCAGTGCATATATCACTTTGCTCAGTAGGGCCTGGAACTGCTTATTGAAAAATAAGTGCTGAAAACTTACAGTAACCTCCCTCCCCCCCAATCTGCCACTGGCTCTATAAAAGTCATCATCAATGTGTTATTATAGGACCAATCATTCATTTTAGTGGTGCATGATACACATCTCTTTTTGATTCAACAAACTATTCCAGGAAGGGAAATAAAGCTTTTTTTGCTTGGTAATTACTATCCCTAGATCACTCCCATGAGCAATATTGATCAGTTGTTTTTGGAACACAAAAGGGATTATTAATTTATGCCCCTTTGAGAATTATGGAATCCTCATTCACTGTAAATTCTTGTTTACTAATTACTATTTATCATCCTTTTGTGAGTAAGGACTGTGCTTACTCCAGTCGTTGGAACCAATACTTTTTTAAATGCAAATAAGACTTTAGACCATAGCTAATAGCCTGCGAGTTGCGGCAAGTTACGAGATTTTGGTAATTTAACCATGAGACGTAGGGGCAGATTCAATTGCAGCCGCAAGGTTTTATATAGATTCTATACAGTTGCCTGGCAGAAATTCAACCACGGTAATTTCAATATAAATTAATGCAGCTTATTTCTCGCAGCCCCAGAGCAGGTGTAAAGTCAGGGAAAATCCCTGTTTCAAGTTAAACATGTTGGGACTTGCTTCAGAACCCCTTGGACACGTCCCCTAATGACTAATTAGGCAATTGGAAGTTTCCAATTAGATTAATTAGTCCAATAATACATGTCATTATTGGGTGTTTAAATTGGTCTGCAATTACCTAAAAAAAAAATCAAGTTTTTAATTTTTTAATGAACCACTACTTTTATTAAAGAATTTATTTAAATGTAAATATTTGTTTTTTTATATTTAAAATGGCCTGAAATTACCCCAAATCATTTCAAGTACTATTTTTGAGCTTCTTCATCTTATTCATTTGCAATTAAACAACAAGTTTGTTTTTTACCATTTGTTTTTACTTTTTAAAAGAAATTGCCAAAATCATCCATTTAAAAGCATTTTTACAGCTCAAAATATTATTATTTGGGACATTAATAAATATCATTACTGTTTCCCAATATTTATTTTACTTTTTTTGGGGGGGGAAGCAGGCTGATTTACACATTTTTATTTTAATTTCCCGCTGGGTTTTGTGGTAAAAATTACCACAACCATTATTTTTTCTATTGGATAGCGTGGGTACTGAGAGTGCGCATACCTGCGATAATGAAAATATGATCACAACAGCTGTGGAAATTTTTACAGCAAAAAGTGCACTTCTAATTGGATATGCCCTTTGAAGTGGCAACTTTTTTAAAGACAAAACCAGATGTTAACATGCAGTGACTCTCCTACCACAGAAAGGTAATGAAGGGCAAGTTGTGAAAATGGCTGCAGGAATTAAGGCAGAAACATGTACAGATACGTCCAGTTACATATATGCTGATCATGCTACAAACGTGTGCACGCATAGTGCCATGCGGTTACCTGCGGCTGCATACACTACTGTACGCTATGGTGCGCACTGCGATGCACCATGCAATCCTATAGGGTTGCAGGTGCGAACTCAGAATGCATAACTATTCGCAGGTGTGCGACTTGCACCATGCGTGGCATGATTTGCTGCGCAAGCAGCAAAGATGTCACTAGGCATATCGGTAGAGTTAAATATATGAACTGTCAATAATACTTTCATTTATTACATAAAGAGGGACCAGTTTGCTGCCCTTATACCTTAATAATCAATAATGTACATACAGTGTAACCCATTATTTTTAACACTTTTCTGGTTACTCACTAATCAGACTTTAAGTTTAAACTCAAGAGTTCACATTCTGTTACACAGCATAATAAGGTGTATTTTTTCCCCTACTGTAACAATATTAATGTAGATATAAAGCAGGCACATTGTTTTTTCTTTATGAAAGAAATATTTCTGTAATGGTGTAATCTTTTTCTTATTATATTATAATCAAAATAATAATAATAATTTTTTTTTTACACAATGACATTTTTATTTTGTTTCTTCTATGCACAGATGTCATGGTGGTAAATATTGGAAAGAAAAATTAGAATGCACAAATATCACTGAGACTCTGTGTGACTTAACCAAAGAAACAAGTAATTCTGCAGAAACCTATTATGGTAGGGTCACTGCAATTAGCCAAGTCTGTTCAAAACTATCAAAACCAACGCAACTAATTAGCACACTCAGACACAGTAAGTATACATTTTTTATTTAACTTATATAAACTCCTAAGCAGGGGCATATATATATATAATGGGTCCATGGGGGCCCTCACCGCACACCCTGCACCCATATTTTCTAATGCTCACCTCTCCAAAGTCCCGCGTCGGCTGTCGCAGCCCTGCATAAAATGCCTGGAAACAGGGCGCTGCAGACAGTTTTCTGCCATTTTGCGCATACACAGTGGGGAAATTGCCAGTAAAATTGCAGCCGCGCCATTTTCCAGTGACCTGTGCATGTGCAGTAGACTCTGGGCACAGACTAGTGCCCAGAGTTTACTGCAGTGGTGCACATCGGCCCCCTCCTTTTTAAATAAACCCCTGCTCCTAAGAGAATGTCGAAATTCTGGTATACGAGTTTGTGTATGCCCTATTGTGGCAATATGGGGATCTTTGAAATGAAATTTATGGTTTACTTTGTGGCCAATTTCCATGTAGATCCATAAATGATCTCTAGGTACACATATACAATTATTAGTACATGTATGTATTCATTTATTATACGTTTCTGGTACAGATTTCATGCTTTGAGATATCCAAAGTTCTCTATGCCTTATAATCTTCATCAAACCTGGCACCTTATAATCTTCATCAAACCTGGCACCCTTTGCTTCCTAGACTTTTCTGTGCAGCAATTCCAAAACTGGGTCAGCGCATAACTTTCTTATGAATTAAACCAACGGGTGAAGCTCTATAAACCATTCTATACATCAAAGGGCAAGCCAGAGGAAAGTTGGTGTGCATATTTGACTTGCTACTGCTTTTCTAGAATGGTCTTTATAGAAAGAGCTACTGTAGATCTCAAGCAAAATTGTTCATGACCCTTATTGGCCTTGGGGGGGATTACCTCTCTGAAAACTATTGGAAGATATTTTTGAGAATGTGCCATTATTTACAACAATTTAAATGAAATGAATCCATGCAACAACAAGTTATTATTTTTCATCATTGATTTGTATTAACATTTTGCACAGGAAATGGGGTACAGAAGGGGAGGAGGGGGTGAAACAGAATAGCCCAAGTGCAGGGGGGGACCAAAAGTAATAGTAACAAACAATTAAATAAAGACACCACATTTTATAAGAAACCTTAGAGCAAGACATACTGTATGGTTTCCAAGTGTCTTTTCTTTTTAAGTCGAATGCACAGTTCAATGAGAATCCAGTGCCAGTTAGACAAAACATAATATCCAAAACATGTTACATGTGATTATTCTGCATAAGAAATACAATTTAGGTCTCAACAGAATTGTTTCAATGTCTCTTGCAGCAAAATGTGTTCCAAGAAATGTAACTTTTACGTCTGAGAATATGAAAAATAAGCTTACCTGGTCGCCACCAAAAATATCTAAGGGTGTACGCTATACTGTGGAGTACTTCATGTAAGTTATAACATCCTCATCCAGTTATCTGTATGTGTCGCACTCTGTTTGCAATGTAAGTGACTGAAACATTATTCATAAAGTGCTTCAAAATATGGTATTTTTATGTGTACAATACAAAGGTGGGGGAAGGGTTACTGTTATGGCACTAAAACATGACGGGCAAATACAGAAAATTAAATGAACTTGTACATCCCTTAGGCTCAATGAGAGCCCTTTGTGATTTGTCCATGGTGTTACTATCTTGTCTCTCGTCATGATGATAAACAGAAAAACATAAGAAAATGTCTATCAGTGATCCATAAAATAGCTTTGTGTATCCAGAAATTCTGATTATAGCCGACACCACATCTAAGAGCATACCCCACTCACAAGATATAAACCATGTGTTTTCATGTAAATGTATCTTTAAAATGCAGTCCACTGTCAAACGTGAAGTAGTGGCTGGAAATCTATGTACAGTGTACCCGGTACTCACAAGACAAATGCAGGAACCAATTACATAAAGGTATCTTGAGTGCACAAATATTTGATTGGTGTACCGAACTCACTATTTAAGGAGTGTTGATCAATCCACTGGATATAATGGTGCAGTTCAGACCGGAATAAAACTAAGTTTCAAGACTTTCAGATAAAAATGTCCAAAAATTAATCATAAAAGTTCACAAACTACCATGCAATTGTACAAGAAGTCCATTAAGTATAAAAAAAATAGTATGGAATACAATAATATGTATATCCTAGCAAAAATAGCTAAAAATTACAGAAGCGGGTGGTCTTTAAAAAAAACATACCTCAAGGTAAAAATAGTTTGTATGAATCACACTTCCTTACAGTCGACGGTTTCAGCTCATTAGAGAACCTTTGTCAAGACATAAGGACAGTGTGAGAGTGCAAGATATTTATACCACCTCCCTCCTATCAGGAGTTGGAAGGAAATTACATCATAATAGTAGCTTTCGAATAACTCTCTGTGGCTAAAGAAATACAGTCACCTGCTACACCAGCCCTATTTAACTTCACTTTGCATACCCAAATGCTTCAAGATGACAGGATAAACTTCTCCGCTCTAGACAGGCAGCGCCGCGACTGGAAGTGACACATGCTTATCATTTGCCGGAAGCCGAAGATCCAACTTGATGTACTGCGAGATTGGCATCGCCGCGACCGGAAGTGACGCATGCGTGTCATTTGCCGGAAGCAGAAGATCCAACGCAAAGTACTGCAAGGTCTTCAATTCACCGCACAGCTCTGACAGGGGGTGACATATGTGTCTCACTCACCGGACATTGGGTAGTGTTCAGGGTTACCTTGGTAACCCATTCTAAATAGATGCTATATTTAGTATAATAAAGTACAAATTGGATGTATAAATCATAATAACCAATATACTTATTACAGATGGATAACATTACATCCGTACAAAAATGTATAAAGACAATCTTATAAAGTTGAAGCAAAATACAAACACATAAAAGACCATAAAATAACATCTCCAGTCAGCAAATACAATACATCGATGAATAGAGGTGGAGAAGATGGCAATTTTCAATATTCCTTAACTCGACCATCTTAACGAATGCAATAGATAGAAGTCCTTGAAATTCCAAAATCCTCGTAAGGAATTTATTACATATCGTCCAAAATTAGTCCATATGTCTAAAATGACAGAACAATAATAAGAACACAATATACAG
The DNA here is from genome assembly GCA_031769625.1 of Taudactylus pleione. Lineage (NCBI taxonomy): Eukaryota > Metazoa > Chordata > Amphibia > Anura > Myobatrachidae > Taudactylus > Taudactylus pleione. The sequence goes on from JAUIMM010000006.1 coordinate 12,171,831, forward strand.
TAATACAGAAATAGAACCACATTCTTATAGAAACCATTTGAGTTGTCTCACTGTATTTGGGAAGAAATTTTGACAGGTAGTTCATCATTTCCAAGAAGCACTGAACACTTGAGTTTGTCCTCAGTTGATGGCATTTGCTGAATGGCCACCATTTTTTTAAGGGTCTGGTTCGCCCCCTTATCAGTGAGGAGGTGACCAACATATGAGACTTCTGACACCCGAAAACTTAATTTGTCTGGGTTGAGCTTTAAGTTAATGGCACAGATCCTTTCTTGCACCTGACGGAGGCACTCATTGTGTTCTTGCATGTTGTGACCCCAGATGAGGATGTCATCGACAATGATTTCACACATGTACCCTGGAAACAGCTGTTTCATGCATCATTGGAAGACTTCAGTGCCGGTGGTCAGGTCATAAGACATACATAAAGAAACATATCATCCAGCAGGTGTCATTCATGTGGTGAGCTTGGACAACTCTTTGTCTAGCGGTATCTGCCAAGATCCTCATTTAGCATCCAGGGTGCGGAATATTATTGCCTCAGGCATGTCAGTAATAACTTGTTCAAACGTTCTAAATTGGTGTTGAGGCCCCAATATTGCTTTGTTGAGGTGTATAGGGTCTATGCATATTCTGACCCATCTTTTTTACTGCAGCTACCATGGCTGAGACCCACTGTGTCGCTTTCTCTATCGGGTTAATTACACCGAGCCTTACCATGTGGTCTAATTCAGCAAGCACTTTGTCCTTCATAGCAACTGGGATGCGTTGGGGTACACAGATTGTGGGGACAATCGACTCATCCTGTCACATGTGGTAAATGACAGGGAGTTTACCAATGGTTATCATAGTCAAACATATCTTTGAATTGCTTGAGTTTTGGAGTTTCTTGTACCATATGGACTTCAACTCCCAAGTGTACCAAGCCAATTTCAACGCTATCGGGCAATCCAAGTAGTGGGCTGATCAATGATGTGAAACAGTAATGGTGCACAACTGTAGTGTAGCCTTGCCCAGATGTTTTTCCCTCCAGACGCCACAAGGTTTACAGCAGCTGTCTGGTCACTTAGTGACTGTGGGTTTGTTCTGTGCAGGAGAGTCTTTGTTTGCGTTGTGTTTGATACAGAGGCTAGTAAAGGTTTTTCCTTTTCAGCGACCAGATACAGTATAATATAATAAATGTTCACAATATATCACATTGGCAGGTTCTAGTACTGACTCAATGCCCGATTCAGAGCTGTACACTATTCTGATGTAGACGCATTTGGCCGATTATCGACCATATAAGTTGCACTGCGCATGCATCAAGGTACATTACAGTACTCACTCGCAGCAACTTTTCATTATCAAGTGATTGATAGGGGTCATTTGGGTGAGGTAATGGGGAATGGCGCCAAAAAACACAGACATGTCCCAGCCGTTTTCAGGGCATGTTGTAGCCTGCATCTGTGATGCTGGTTGCCATTGTGTATTTGGATCCATTTATTACAGTTAATGCATTTATTAAAGGTTGGGCATTTATGTTGTTCAGGTGGATGGTGCCCACCACAGTTTTGGCTTTGCCTGTATTGGGGTGTTGCACACTGTATACTACTGTATATACTTCTGCCTCCCTCCTTAATTCCTCTCAGACTGTTCATTAATCATGCAGATGTGAATGACAGTTTCTAAAGTCAAATTCTTTTCTCTTACTATCTATGTGCTAATGGTGACATACCTCAAACAATTGTGTCTCTGATTAGTATGATGGTGATGGCACCAAAATCAATTTTTTTTTAGCTAGTAGCTTTATTGTACCTATAGACACATGATTGTACATTTTCATTACACTTTTTGTTTATGATATTAAATGTGTGTCTGTCCATTATTACATTATTACAGGTAAACCTATCTCCTCAAACTTTGTAAGCGGCACTTCGGGGACCTCCGCATCCTCCCCTTCCTCATAAATAATAATTGTGTCTGCTTTACCTACTGCCTCTGCACCAGCCAGATATAGTAAAGTATATGCTTGTACCTTTTTTAAACTTATGAGATAGTCAAATGATGCAGTGTACTTCCCATTCCTTTCTCAAATTAAGCCAGTTGTCAGTGATCTTTTCATCAAAGATTAGGATGTAATGGTTAGCATTACTACCTCACAGCACTGAGGATGTGGGTTTGATTCCCACTACGGCTCTAACTGTGAAGTTTTTATATTCTCCATGTGTTTGCGTGGGTTTCCCCCGGATGTTCCGGTTTCCTCCTACACTCCAAAAATATACTGGTAGGTTACTTGGCCCCCAACAAAACTCACCCCTAGTGTGTAAGTGTGTGTGAGCATGTGGTAGGGAATATAGATTGTAAGCTCCACTGGGGCAGGGACTGATGTGAATGGCCAAATATTCTCTGTAAAGCGCTTCGGAATATGTGTGCACTATATAAATTCCATTAACAAATAATAAATAATAATTAGGGGATCATTGTGGCGGAGACCTTGAACCATGTCTGCTATCTACTGACACCATGTAGATGTGGTGTAGAAAGACCCGAGTGACAACGCTCAGGAGTGAAACAAAATGTGTTTACTCAGCATGACAAACATAACCGGACTGAGCTCCGAGAACAGGAGCCTCTCAGCATGCATAGTCCACAAAACCTCACGTTCTGCCAGTTCACCTCCAAGATCTCTGATTTGGCATGTGTTTCACAAGGTTCTCAACCTGGTAATATTTCTCAAAAGATTAAGTTTTGAATTTTCATAGCTGTTACATAATTTGCATGTGACAAACTGTGCTTTAGAGTTAACAGATGTATACATATGCATTTAAAATATTCCATGGTATCTGCCTAAGGCATATAGTCTATAAATGTTGATGCCTGCACTGATCAGTGGTACAATTTCTTCTTCTTGCTGTTTAAAGTTAGCCCCACAACTTCTAGAAAATTATCAAATTTCCAAAGTCGTACATACCAACATCTGAAGTCTATGAAGCGGATTGGGGCCAGGACCGCAGCACACAGGGGTTGTCGCGTCTACACCCTGATGGGCGTTTTATCCCATGTAGCCATCTTCCTCTACGGTGTGCAGCAGTGCAACACCTCCCAACACCCTGCAAATTGGGAAACAGTCCTCCGAAGTTGGGACTGTCCCAAACAAACTCAGTGAAATGTTGTTAATATTGTGTGCGTTATAAATAATACACCTTAGATATTTTTGTGTCTGTGTTGGTGGCTCTCCCTAGAGTTCATATACAATTAATTGCAAACAAGAAAAGGAAAGAATAACTATTTTTTGGGGGGGACCTCTTATAAATATGATTTAATTCAAGTATTTTTAAAAAATTTATCTAAAAAGTTGGTAATGTGCAAATTTAAGGACATGCAAAGAAACATATAATAACAAAACCCCAAGCAAGTGAAAGAATTAAGCAAATGTTATTGCCAGAAACAGGGTTCTGGAAAAATATGTTATTGTCATATCAATCAGTAATAATTTCAATAGCAAGTATTGTGATAAATCACAAACAAAAAAGGTCATACATAATATTCTAACCAATGATCGTTGATCAAAACATCTATACATTTTATGTATGCAGGGCTGTTGAATTACCCACAGGGCCTGGGGCTTAGCCAAGCCCACCTCCAGGTAAAAAACAATGTAAAATACAATGTGCTGCAAAGCCAAGATGCAATCTCCCGCCCCCCTCAGTAGCTTGCCCGGACACCCGCTGGATCTCTTCAGCAGGCCCAGGTAATTAGTACCTACTCCTCTCTCGGCATCCCTCTATGTATGTTTGGGAGACTAATATTCACACAAATTCTAACTGCTCTGTCTGTGAAGGGAAAACAAATGAGTAGGAAATTAAGTATAAAACATACATTTATATATTTCTAATTCTTGTAGTGCAATGTTGGAGAATCCTGGGGTGTCCAACGGTGAGTTAACTCTCAATTTAGAAATCTATAAATGTACGTTCTATTATCATGTAGCATAAGAAAATACATAAATGTATGAACCCAAGTGGGTGCAGGGCCGTAGCTAGGGTAGTGCAGCCGATGCCATCGCACAGGGCACCACAGGTCAGGGGGCGCTGTTTAGGCCTGTAAAATGTCTGTTTATTATCATTCTCACTTGTAGCTTCCTCTTATTTCATCCCCAGCATCTCCTGGCCTCCTCTATCTCTTCCCTGGCCCTTCCCCATGAGGCCATTCCCCTTTTTTTGGGTGAATTATGTCCCTTTGATAAATGAGGGGGCGCCAATGCTCTTTCTAGCACAGGGCACCAAAAAGTCTAGTTACGGCTCTGAGTGGGTGCTATTGTCATGTAGCATTAAGACCACCAAAACAGGGACACATTGGCGTGGCTGGTGACTTACAATATGTTTGCACATATACTGTATGTAACTGAGATCTCTGCAATGCTATTATTATGTATCCTTTGCAGTGTGCTGGGGAATTCTATGTCCTTTTCAGAGACTGATTGCAGGCAAAACTGCACATTAGTTTTTTATAATCTTATTTTCTCCTTCTTTGTTATGAGATAATAAAAAATGACATAATGCTGCTCACACAATGTCTCCTTTATACACATTTGACCTTTTTATTGTATTTTTTATATGCACAGATATGGTGAAGAATGTTGGCAGGAAAAATTAGAATGCACAAATATAACTGAGACCTTGTGTGACTTAACCAACGAAACAAGTAATTCTAGCAAACAATATATTGGCAGAGTCACTGCAACTAGCCAAGTCTGTTCACAGTCAATACGAGCATCCAGATTTTATCCAGATGAGGAAAGTGAGTATTCATTCATTCATTTATACTTTCAAATATGTACAGTACGTACGTGTATTTATGTGTGTGCATATATATGCGTGTGTATGTGTACCCAGTAAGGTAATGCAGCTACAACCTTGTGATAGTTCAGAACCAGCATGAACCAAACACATTTTTAAAAGATAAACAGACACAAGAAATCGCCCATAGTATATTACTGTAAATGAACCACAATAAATACAATTATAATAATTCCAAATAGACCAGTACATTTTAATAAATCTAAAAAGGCTCATCTCAAAATCAACTATCTCTTTAGGCACATTTGATAGAAGATCTGGTATTGCTGTAGATAAATTAAAAAAGAGAATTCCATTGCATAAACCCATAAATAATTTATTTTTAACACAATTGCTCACAGGAAAATGGAGTATAACAGGCTTATCTTAAACATAGGTTTCCACAGGGTCCCGGACACAGCTCATAGCTTCGCCGTTCCTAGAAAAGTAAACTATGGCCATCCTACAGGTTTCATCCAAAAGACTGTCATATGTGTGTCCTCCCATCTCTAACATCAGATATTTATACTACCAAATGTGAAAACACACCTGCATCTTATACTAAAATTATAATTAACCCTGGTTAATATGGTCCACAATAGGAATTTGTCATAGTATGAATATTAAAATATATACAATATGAAAACAAATACATACATACATACAAGTAACATTAAAAACATATTAACATATAGAATTTATACTAACATACTGTGTGCTCAGAAAAGTCTGAGCACACACCCTGAAATCGAAAAGAAGCTTGTCTATCATACATTCTGCTACTTGTGTATGAATGAGTATGATAATAACAAAATATATTATTTCCGTACCGATGCAACCCGGAAAAGCGATAGAAATGTGTCAAAAGCTCCAGTTAGTCAAAAATGGCCAAAAAGAACTGTGAGTTAAGTGTGGGAACACGTGCTCAAATCATTGTTTTGAGGGAAGAAGGTTATTTTTTGCGGCAAATCCACAATGGTTGAAGGTATCTGTTGCGGCCGTGCTATTGAACAAAAGTCAAAAACTTTATTGTGACTACTAGCAAGCGTAACAGACGTTTGACCGCTCCGGAAATAGGAAGGGAGTTGCGGAAAAGTCGTTCCCAGCCTATGTCCGATAGGACGGTGGCCAGGCACTTGCAGGAATATGGCCTTAGTGGTAGGGTTGCGGTAAGAAAACCACTTCTACGTGCTACAAACGTAGCAAAAAGGTACGCATGGGCTAAGAAGCATAAGGATTGGACTGAGGAACAGTGGAAGAGTGTGCTTTGGACCGACAAATCAAAATCTGTACTTTTTGTCTCGCGTCGCCGGGCTTTTGTGCGTCGTTGTCCAGGTGAGCGCTTCCTCCAGACTGTTTAGCGCCAACAGTTAAGCATGGAGGAGGCAATGTGATGGTTTGCGGGCAACCAATTTGGTGACTTAGATAGAATCGCTGGTATAATGAATCAAAAGGTGTACCACAACATATTAGTGCATCATGTGATTCCCTCCGGAAGGTGACTTGTGGGTCAGAACTTCATTTTCCAACAAGATAACGATCCAAAACATACGTCCAAGTTGTGTACTAATTATTTGCAGAAAAACAAGACGCTCAAGTCGTAACAAAAATGGTATGGCCACCTCAATCACCAGATGTTTGGGAAGAACTAGACAGGGAAGTCTGAAAGCAGATGCCTACCAACACTGAGGGCCTCAGGGAGGCTCTTCAAAGCTGCTGGAGTCGAATGGATCTCCAAAAGCTGGAAAAATTAGTAAATAGGATGCCAAGGATATGCAAAGCACTTATCAAAGCTAAGGGTCGTCACTTCAATGAAAGCAGACTACCTAAAACTACCAAAATAAACTTGCCTAAAAGTCAAAACAAGTATTTTTTTTGTTTCCTTATTGTTCAAACAGTTGTTTATTTTGTAAACAAATCCATTAAAACAGGTTTTATTTCGTTACTGTGCAGTTAAATTGAAAATTCCTTAAAATATACTGGTGTTCTCAGACTTTTGACAAGTACTGTATGCATTTCTATTTAATAACAACAACAAACTGACAATCAGTTATATATTTAGTAGAATGGACTGATGCATACCACTGGCCAAAAGGAGTACATTTTAATTTAGTATTAGATAGATCTTGATTACTAGTCCTATATTACTATGTTGATATTCCATGTGTTTGATATATTTATTAAAAATGTATGTTCTTTGGCATAATACACTTTGGGCTCATCAAATATGGTTGATATGGGATGCGGTTAGGATACCAACAAGCGGGTTGGCATTGGAATCCCAAACACTGAGACAATACCGGTGCTGAAATAATTGACATGACTCAGGATGCCGACGTTGGGATCCCGGCAGATGTCATCCTGATCATAAGGACACTGGGGATAGGTAAGTGCCAGCCGCGGGGATGACGACTTAGGTTTAGGCGCCCCGGGGGGAGTTAGCGTTAGGCTAGGAGAGGGGGGAGGTTAGGGTTAGGCTCCGGGCAGGGGGGATTACGTTCAGGCACCACCGTGGCGGGAGGGTTAGGGTTAGGCACCAAGGGGAGAGGGTTAGGTTTAGGCACTTACAGGGAGGGTTAGGGTGTGAGGTAGGGAGGTTTAGTATAAGGGTGCAGGAAAGGAGGGTTAGGGGGTAAATAGGACAGGGGAACATTACTTACCATTCCCCTGTCAGGATTTTAACTATCGGGATGCCGCTATCAGTGTACTGACAGCCGGCACCCCGTCCACCGGTATTTGATACCGATTCCGGCTGATACACCTTCACTAAACTTGTTATAAATACAGCAAAACTCCTTACAGAACATAGCAATCTAAAATAAAAATGCATCTTAAGCCAGTAGTACACAAAATCACAATTAAAAATTAATTTTTATATGATAAATATATATATATATTCCAAACTAAGAATAATAGCACTCCAAGCAATTGTGTTCGATAAACTATATAGGCTTGTTGTCAAATAACAGAGCAAACTTATCTCTCTCGACCACAATGCTGCTAGGAATTTGGGATCTGGGCACTGCTTGTCCAGCATAAGCGTTGGTTAAGTGTAGATATTTAACTGCCCCCTCTGTCTACACCACTGCCTGAAATATTTCACTGTGTGAAATACATGGTACTATTTTTGTACTCCATATCAATGTATGTCCATTACATCCATTAACTGTACGATGGTGTGTAAATGAATTGGAACCTTTTAGTTGTAAATGTAGGGCTAGATAGAAAGCATTCATCAATAAAACTGTTTATAATATTGCTGTGATTGTTGATGTCAGTAAATCTAGTGTTTTCGGATTGCAAAAAACTGGATTTGTATCACTGAAACTAAAGTGGAGATGAGTGCAGAAATGTAAAACACATGAAATGTAAAATCTATTGATTAGAAAAAAATGTATTTATGCATATGTAACCAGCAAAGACTTGCCAATAAGACTGACTAGCTGGAGGTGTACTAACTGATTCTTCTGCAGTGTGACACAGATTTCTTGCAGGGAACCGCAAGGCTGGTGAACAATTGACACTAAAACATAACAGTGATATACAGTATCTTCCCCTTTATTTATTTTAGCATTAAGACCATTGTGTGAACGTATTTTGTATAGAGATTTGATGTCTGCCAACGTCAGGAGTGACATCTATTTGGTCTAGTGATATTTTCTAATCAACTTTTTTTAAACTATGTTTTCTTATTTTTTCTGATATACAATAGATACAAGGTCTCATAGTGGAAAACTGATTTGCCTCTGTTTGCGGAAGTGCGGCTATTTTGCTGCCAAAGCGCATAGGTGTATAGAGTAAGTTAGCAAACTAAGAAGAGGAGCAGACCTTTACACCAGTCAAAGGGAAAAGTTATGAAGAGTACTGAGAATGCTGCCATGGAGCACTGGTGCATCTAGTCAGTGGCAAATGCAGGATCTTCAAAGGGAGGTTTCCAAATACTAGGTTACACAACCAATGACAACAAAATCTAAACACATACAGGCAGCACTCCTCTGCTACTCAATAATCCAAGTTTGCTAATCCATTTACTACATCTTTCATCAATGCCTTAACGAAAGAAAAAAATAAATGGATGAATTGAATACGGGGGTGCCCTCTCGTAGTTCAATGATAGGGAAAATACCATGTGGAGCTTTTCAGCCCATCCAAGAAAAAAAAGGCAGCATTGAGTCCTCCATTGGAAACAGACACGCACACTGGCACAGACACACGCACACACACACACACTGCCAAAGACTACACAGACACACACACACACTGACAGACACATACTGACACTGATACACACACTGAGAAAGACTACACAGACACACACACTGACAGACACATACACTGGCATTAGGGGTGTGCACCGGACACTTTTCGTGTTTTGTGTTTTGGTTTTGGATCTGGATCTTTCTTCGTGTTTTGGATCTGGATTGGTTTTGCCAAAACCACCCTTCCGTGTTTTGGGTTCTGGGTTTTGTGTTTTGGATCTGGATTTTTTCTTAAAAAATAAAAAAAAAACGCTAAAATCACATAAATGGGCCTTTTTTTGTTCCTACGCTATTAATAACCCCAATAACATTAATTTCCACTCATTTCCACTCTATTCTGAACACCTCACACCTCACAATATTGTTTTTAGGCCAAAAGGTTGTACCGAGGAAGCTGGATGACTATGCTAAGCGACACAAGGGGGCGGCACAAACACGTGGCCCATCTAGGAGTGGCACTGCAGTGGCAGACAGGAAGCCAATCAGCGTTATGGTGCCCATTTGCATGTAGCACGAACCCGGGAGATCCGTGCTACATGCATCTGTGTGATTGGCACAGAGCAATGACAGGTCCGTGAGACCCGTCTGTGCTGCTGTGGTAAAAAAAAAAAAAAAAAACCTGTGTAAAAAAAGAAAAAAATGGCGTGCACCCCCCCAAAAAAGAGCAACCAGCCCCGGGCATTAGTAACCCAGTGCTGGGTGTGCTTAAATACAGGGGACAAACGACGTAGGGGTCCCCTGTACTTAAGCACAACCAGCACCGGGCTAGTCAGAACCAGCGCTGGTTGCCAAAATACGGGGGACAAACGACGTAGGGGTCCCCTGTATTCTGCGCAACCAGCTCTGGGCTCTGATCCGGTCCTGGTTCTGGAAATATAGGGGACAAAAAATGAGTAGGGTTCCCCTGTATGTTCCAGAACCAGCACTGGACTTTTTCTAGCGGGGGGCTGATGCCACAGCCAGGGGAGCCCTTTCACCGGGCCCCCCAGCCGCAGCATCAACCCTGACCGCTAGTCAGCCCAGGCCGGGGATCCCTGGAGAGCTGGGGACCCCCCCAATAAAGGGGTCACCCTCTCCAGGGCACCCCAGGCCCAGGCTGATAGCCCGGGGCTATCCCCGCCACCCCTGGTGGCGGTGGGTGGCGGGTTGATTGTGTGGTGTGGTGTAAATAAAGAATATCAAACATTGTCTTTACAAGTAGAACTGCAAGTCCCAGCTAGCCTGCCCCGCATGCTGGTACTTGGAGAACCACAAGTACCAGCATGCAGGGCATTAAGGGCCCACTAGTACCTGTAGTTCACCTGTAAAAAAAATGTTTAAAAAAACACAGGACACACACACCGTGACAGTATAAGTTTATTAAACATACATACACACACACACATGTACACATACTCACCTATGTAACCTGTAGCATCGGTCCACTTGTCCGGTAAAGTATCCATAGGGGACCTGTGAAAAAAAACATACTCACCATCTCCTATGCGAGGTTCTGTCCTCTTCGTTCCAAAGTAGGCATCCCCGGACTTGGCAAAAAAAAAAAACGAAAACGCGATCCACGAACTTAGTACCGTTCTATAGAACGGTACTTCCCGAATGAGAGCTTAGCGGCGGGGTATCACCATGGAAACCCCGCTGCTAAGCGTTCATTGGCTGAGAGAGGTCATCTCCCGTCTCTCAGCCAATGAACGGCTCCCTCCATTGTAGTCAATGGTGGGAACCGCAGGGTAAACTTTAATAACCTTGCGGCTCCCAGCATTGACTACAATGGAGGGAGCCGTTCATTGGCTGAGAGAGACGGGAGATGGCCTCTCTCAGCCAATGAACGCTTAGCAGCGGGGTTTCCATGGTGATACCCCGCCGCTAAGCTCTCATTCGGGAAGTACCGTTCTATAGAACGGTACTAAGTTCGTGGATCGCGTTTTCGTTTTTTTTTTTTTTGCCAAGTCCGGGGATGCCTACTTTGGAACGAAGAGGACAGAACCTCGCATAGGAGATGGTGAGTATGTTTTTTTTCACAGGTCCCCTATGGATACTTTACCGGACAAGTGGACCGATGCTACAGGGTTACATAGGTGAGTATGTGTACATGTGTGTGTGTGTGTGTGTATGTATGTTTAATAAACTTATACTGTCACGGTGTGTGTGTCCTGTGTTTTTTTTAAACATTTTTTTACAGGTGAACTACAGGTACTAGTGGGCCCTTAATGCCCTGCATGCTGGTACTTGTGGTTCTCCAAGTACCAGCATGCGGGGCAGGCTTGCTGGGACTTGCAGTTCTACTTGTAAAGACAATGTTTGATATTCTTTATTTACACCACACCACACAATCAACCCGCCACCCACCGCCACCAGGGGTGGCGGGGATAGCCCCGGGCTATCAGCATGGGCCTGGGGAGCCCTGGAGAGGGTGACCCCTTTATTGGGGGGGTCCCCAGCTCTCCAGGGATCCCCGGCCTGGGCTGACTAGCGGTCAGGGCTGATGCTGCGGCTGGGGGGCCCGGTGAAAGGGCTCCCCTGGCTGTGGCATCAGCCCCCCGCTAGAAAAAGTCCAGTGCTGGTTCTGGAACATACAGGGGAACCCTACTCATTTTTTTCCCCTGTATTTCCAGAACCAGGACCGGATCAGAGCCCAGAGCTGGTTGCGCAGAATACGGGGGACCCCTACGTCGTTTGTCCCCCGTATTTTGGCAACCAGCTCTGGTTCTGACTAGCCCGGTGCTGGTTGTGTTTAAGTACAGGGGACCCCTATGTCATTTGTCCCCTGTATTTAAGCACACCCAGCACTGGGTCACTAATGCCCGGGGCTGGTTGCTCTTTTTTTGGGGGGGGGGCACGCCATTTTTTTCTCTTTTTACACAGGTTTTTTTTTTTTTTATTTACCACAGCAGCACAGACGGGTCTCACGGACCCGTTAGTGCTCTGTGTCAATGACACAGATGCAAGTAGCACGGATCTCCTGGTCCGTGCGTGCATCTGTGTCATTGAAATACACAGCAGCACAGACGGGTCTCACTGACCCATCTGTGCTCTGTGTCACTGTCAATCACACAGATGCATGTAGAACGGATCTCACGAGTCCGTGCTACATGCAAATGAGCACCATAATGCTGATTGGCTGAGAGCCGTGACAGACGGCTCTGTCAGCCAATCAGCACTTTGCCCATTAAAGGCAAAGGCATTTTTTTTTAAATGGCCGCTCGAGGCAAAACCTCGAGATCCGACAGCAGATCTCGAGGTTTTGCCTCGGGAGAGGGATCCGGGGCAGACAGGGAGATCCGAGCTTGGGCTCGGATCGCCCCGGATCCCCGAAGTTCGGGTGGGTTCGGTTCTCAGGGAACCGAACCCGCTCATCCCTAACTGGCATAGACACACACTGACAAAGACTACACAGACACACACTGACACAGACACTCACACTGACAAAGACTACACAGACAACACTGACAGACACACACACTGGCACAGACACACACACTGACAAAGACTACACAGACACACTGACAGAGGCACACACACTGACACACATCTCTCACTTAAAAACACAAATAAAAACAGCTCTGGCATCATTTATTAAAGATCAACCCCCACCCTGCCAGCACCCCTGCCCACTCGCCTCGCCGGCACCCCCTTCCCTGTCCACCTCACCAGCATACCGCACCCCACATGTGATACACAGACCTGCGGTGCGGCTCCAGGAGAGACTGCCGGCAGTATGATCTCTTTCACCCGGCAGCAGCTCTCAGTCTCTCACAATGCTGGTGCTCCCATGTGAACTGCCTAGGAGGGGCTACACGCTGCCGTTGCAGCTCCCCTTACAGCCAGTATAACAGCAGGCACAGTTGCCTGAGCTTCGGCAGGAGCCTGAGGATCTCTTTACAAAAAAAATAAATAGTTCAGCTTCACAGCGATGGAGCAGCTGGCAGGGGGGGTTTCTAGGTACTCAGTGTGCAAGTGTAGCAAAGATTCCAACTGTCCAAAAAAGTGGGACTGTCCTGATGTCCCACCCACACACTGCAGTGTACTGTGGTGGGGGGGAGTTAACACTCTTTTCCCCGCTGGTCTGCATAGCAGAGCAGAGCAGTGGGTGAATATAAGCTGTGCGCATGCGCAGGGCATCTACACATTACAGGGAGAGCCTGGGGACAGCCAAGCATCTCCGGAAATTCTAGGCATGCCCCCAGAGTGATGGAAACGGAGGAGTGCCATGAGGCAATGCCCCATTCCAGCGAGGCCATGCCCCTTTTCCAGGAATGAGTAAAGGGTCCCTAATTTTGATTCTCAATTGCTGGGAGGTATGGTTTAGGGGAGCAATGCAGAAAAGAGATTTCAATTTTACGAGCAAGATTATGGAAATGAGTTAACAGGTGGAGTGGTGCACTTGTAGGGCCCACACCACCATTTCCACTCTGCAGAAGAACTGTAGTTTTGGACCAGAGATTGGGTCTCATTTGTATAATATTCTTACAAAAGGTGCTCATTTAGGAGCATATTTCGCAATACGTATATGTGCCTGTGAATCTCTCCCCCGCTCTTCTCAGGGGTTTTTTTGCAAAATAATACCCTGAGAATTTGACCGCGCATGTGCAGCCTATTTCCCCCATCCCATGACCCCCTTGCGATCTTCCCTGCAATCCTCCCCCTCTAAGCTAACACTTACCTGCATGCTATGCTATTATCACAGGGCTACCACCGCTATTTTTTTTACAATTTAAGTTTATTAAATTTGGAAAGATCACATGTTCCATTACAAGTATGGGAAAATGCGATTGCTTACTAAAAAATGTGAAAAAAATGTGAATATAAGGCTTTGGAGGAATAATCTGAAAAGGGTGTGAAAACACCTGTTTTCACATTATTTTAGTAAATATAAAAAATTATATTGATAAATATGCCCCTAAAAATAAAGTGCAATGTGTGTAAAGAAAAAGTATATAATTAAAACTAAAGACGAAATATCAGTGAAAGTATTGGAAGTACAACCCTTGAAAATAGAATTTATAGACAGACATTATTTCTGAAACTCTAATTCTTAAAGTAAATAAATGGTGAAAGTAGTGGCTTCAGAGGAAAATGGAGTCATGTATAAGAGATAAGGGATTGACAACCATGTTCATACTGAAACTATTTTGACCTAATCATGTGTAATATAGTAGGGTTAGAATTATATGTTTATTGTATTTTTATTTATGTTGACAAGCAAAACAATCACTTCATCCAGATAGCTGCCCGATATTACTTAGACTTTTGTAAGGCAGTTATTTGACATTAATAATTTGACTTTAAGTTGTCAGTCAGTGATGAATTATATTGATAGCTTAATTTTTTTCCCCCTTAATTATCTACGAATGTATTATGGACTTTAGCTTGAGCAATTTGCAAACAATACATTTTATTCAATTTACTCCATTTATATTTGTTTTGTAGCTACACTTGGACCACCAACAGTTAACTTGATTCAAACTGATACATCAATTGAAATAAATCTGACACACCCTATTGATCTTCATCATATTTACAAATATGTAACATATCATATTTACAAGAATGACATAAGCATTGCGGTAATTAAGGTAAGTGTGTATTTTGTTTCCCCAAATAAGATTGTTCTATTTCTGAACAGAGGAGACTCAGACCAATGATTTGGAGTATTTACAACAGCAATAAACCCTCATAATATGTAATGGTAAGATCAGAGCCGTAACTAGACTTTTTGGTGCCCTGTGCCAGAGAGAGCATTAGTGCCCCCCCTCCCCATTTTTTAAATAGGGACATAAGATAGTGCAGTGGCATCACAAGGGGGGTGCGGGCCGCACCCGGGTGTCACCCGCCGAGGGGTGACACCAAGGTGCAGAGACTGACACTCCCCCACAGTGAAAGGAGCCGGGTGCTGCACTGTAGTATTAAGTGCAGCACCCGGCTCCTGACACTGTTAGGGAGCCGGTACTGCAACTCAAGCAGTGAGCACCCCCTGCAACCCCCTTCCCTCCCCAGTAATATTAATAATGGGACCACGGGGGATTGGGATCAGGCCGCGAGGCCACGTCACGCACCATCGATCGAGGCCACGCCCCTTCTCACAAGGCCCCACCCCTTTTTGGGGGTGCGGGGCTGCGCCGCACTCAAAATGTCCCTCCCCACACTGGGTGACAATGCGGGGAGGGACGCCACTGAGATAGTGCACCTGAAAAAGGGCCTTGGCCTCATGGGGAAGGGCCAGGGAAGAGATAGGGGAGGTCAGGAGATGCTGGGAATAAAAGAAGAGGAAGCTACAAGTGACAATGATAATAAGTATTAAAAGTGACCGGGCCCGAACAGTGCCCCCTGCCCTGTGCCATGGCACTGGTCACACCACCCTAGTTACGGCCCTGGGTAAGACATTACACAATTAAATAGAACGTATAGCAGTTAAAAGTGGATCCCATCTTGTTTAATGCAATAGAGACAATGAAATGCGTTACCAAGATTAGCAAAATAGTCATTTGAGATATTAAGAATTTATATTGTATTATTAAGTGAATGAAATGTGGTGTAAAGAAAAAGAAAAAATATGTTATATAATCCTGTCAGTTAGGACGATATAATGAAAAACACTACAAATAGAGAGAGAATCGCAAGGAACTTATGATTTCCGTCCCTCATAAAACAAAAGGAAATAGAGGGGAGTGCATTGGAATTGTGTTCAGGTTTTGATGTATTAAAATATCAAATCATGATCCTATTTTAAAATGAATGAAATTGTACACTATATATTCTTTTAAAATATAAGGTTTCAAAATCAGAAAACAAATCTTGTCAGTTCTCATAGGAGTAATTGGTGTAATGTGGTCAGTGAAATGTATCTCTCTTGTAAAGGTTTGTCCAGGGAGATCCTAATGATCACTGTGCTTCATCTTATCTAACAAGCATAATTCACTGCTATTCATGGAGTTAGAGTATTGAAGACGAGGAGAAAATGATATTCATAATTACACTCTTACCCTGTAATCTATTGATATCTAGAATCATTATTTAATACGCTTCAGGGCCGGTGTTCCATAAGATAATGTGCATTGAAAAAAAGAGTAAATCTGTTATTTAAATTAAGTTACCTATAAGATATTTAGGGTCTGACTCAGAGGTGGACCCAGAATAGGCCGCAGCAGCTTAGTTTGGTGGTCGCCCATCTGCTACTTGATGCAAATTCCGCTACAAAGCCCTACCCTTGTGTACATCCGTGCATTTAAATGTGCAAGGACTGAGACGCCCACTTTTAGCATCCGTACAGTAATACCGATTGGTACCTATAAAGATACCACCATCGGTCCCACCATCTAAACTTGCACCATCCCTATGGGAGGTGCAGTCTCTGTGTCCATATATATGGCTTTCTGTGCCAACCACTTTCACCGACATGCCTGCAACACTCCCATAACCTGCCCACAAGACAGACTGTCTCTATGTGTGCGCTAAGACAACTCCCTGTCACTGCCAAGGAATGTGCACTTCATTTTCAATGCAACTGCATTTCTGTACAGAGAGAATTGGGAAGGTGTGACTTAGGCGCATGCACAGTAGCTAACAATCGCTGATATTGGAATTACGTATACCTCTGACTCAGGACTTTAGTGTCAGCATCTTCAAAAGCTCAAATCATGACCTTGAACTAATCTCCCATCCATCTAGCCTTTGGTGTGTGCGGGAATGAAAGTGTTGTGCCAAACCTATTCAGTTTGATGTGGATACACCATATACTCTTATAGGTCTATGGGCCTGATTCAGAGCCGCTCGTAAGTGGCCGCTCGTTTGCTCCAAGCGATGTTTGCCCAACTGCGTACGGATCATTATACGCATGCGCGAACCAGTCAGTGCGGTTGAAATTCATGTGCTCGCAAAATAGCGAATGCCTGATAATTTGAGTAACAGAAAGATGCGTATGTGGGTGGTAACGGGGGAAGGTGCTTGAAAACGGGGAGTGGAGATCCGAACGCAGGCGTGCTTAAAGGTCAAAAAGGGCGTTTTATGGGTGTGCATAATTAAAACAGTAGCGTCATTGACAACGTCACTGGGTTATTTTATAGTCAGAACTGCTCGCAAAATTGTGGTAGGAAAAACCAACCCCAAGAATAGCGAGCAGTTCATACCCTGGTCGATGTACTCGATTAATCTATTAAATAGACGTAGGATGCGAGCGGCCAGGGGGCATATTTTTTCAAACAATGACTGCAAGTTTGGTTCGCTCGTTCAGACCTAGAGGCGTGAACAGACTGCAAAGAGCGAACGGTTGATTTGAATAGCCACCCCTATTTTCTGGACGAGCGAGCGCTAATTGCGTACGGCTCTGAATCAGGCCCTATATTTGTATCACATTGACCAAACCTATGGGGAACAGATCTTCTCAGGAATTAAATTGACTACTAAGAAACCATTATTGTTTCCTCAGTTTATTATTATATTAGGGATATAGGTCCTGATTCAGAGGTGCTCGCTATTTGCGAGCGCTCGCTCTGAATCAGGGCGGATTTAAAAAAAAAAAAACGCCTCCAGGTCGCTCGCATAGCTGTGGGTGACCACCAAAAGCTAGTGCGGGCGGCCTGGCAATGGTCGTGATTATCGCGACCATCGGGCTTGCGATGAGACCCTTGTGGTAGGGTCTCGTCCACCGCAAGCCCCAGTGAACTTCCTGCTCTAATAGAGCAGGAAGTTCACTACTGACATTACGTGTGATGTCAGTAGGGCCGCCCAGAAACTGCAGGCATTCCTTCGGGAACGCCTACGTTTGTGCAGCCACCCCCGACCCGTCTACAAAACGGGGCGAGCTGTCGATCAACATCGACAGCCGCACAGTCTTGTAAAGAGCCCCGGAGCGAGTGGTTTCTCACTCGCTCCGGGGCTCGCGCACGTGCAGTGCACATGCCGCACGTGAGCACTGCCCTACCATCGATCCGTTTGTGAGTGCAATGCGCTCGCGAGCGGGTTTGAATCAGGCCCATAATTCTGTTTTTATTCACTTAGCACTGGGGTGATCTTGCACTTTACAAAGCATCCTTTGTAGTGTTCTGGTATCCGGTAATTTATGACCTCTCTTCTGTCATTAATGAAAGGAAATTTCTCACATTGGCTACTTTTCCCATTGTTGTCATGCTCATGTAACTGATATAGGGGGAAATGTATCAAACTTTGGAGAGAGATAAAGTGCCATCCAATTGGCTTCTAACTGCCATTTTACAGACTGATTGGTTGGTACTTTATCTCTCTCCAAGGCTTGATACATCTTACGCTAAAGCTGAGTACACACCCGCAAACCTATCTAACAATTGGTAAGTGGATACACATATACCAATCATTCGGCCGATGTGTCTACGCTGTCTGCACTGACATCATAACTGAGCGGTCTTTTAAATTTGCCCACCCTGTTGAGGTGTCAGTCACCAGCAGGTCCCTGCGGCGAGTGTACGGGTGGTCGGCAGACTGCCCGTACACACAGCCAGACGTGCCGATATATCTGCAAGGTATATTGGCATTGGCTGTGCTGCAGGGCAGATGCAATATGTCTGTGAACCACATCATTCACAGACATATCGTCTGTACACACCCGCCGATGAACTACAGCTATATTTTGCACGGTCAATGGAACAGGCAAAATCTCTCAGTGTCAAAACAGGATTAGTCCCTTATTTAACCAAGTTCCCTTTCCTTCCTTTTTGAAATCCATATAGTGAATCTGTTTACATCCATGCTTAATTTTCTTCTAGGTGCCATACTATAAGATAGAGTATTTAGCCTTCCATACAACCTACTGTATAACTGCAAAGGTGTCTGTATTTGGGAAAGAAAGTAGTTTATCAAAGAAAGCATGCATCACAACTAAACCCGGTAAGGAAATGGAAAGCTCTATGTGTATTTTGTGTCTTTGTTTCTTCGCATACAAATGATTATTTTCATGATGCTGCCCAGATTACTCATATCCAAAATCTATGTCATTTCTCTGACTTCTAGCAATATTGAATGTGTGTGTTTCCCAATGTCCACCAAATTTATAGAGGGAAATTAAATTAGCTGTGGGACTATGGGGGCTTGTAGGTCCCGGATTAAGTACCCGGAGCAATTCAATTATATGTATCCCACAGGAAAGCTGAGTCCCCCCCCATAGGATCCAGAAGTAAAAGCTGCACGTTTTATTTTAAGATGTCTATTTTTATATTAAATTGTTAGTTTAGTTTATTATGCAGAGGCCGCACAGCTGTACAATGCACCTGCATACACAAGTAGGGCAGACACTGGGGGATTGTAGCTCACTTCATTCTCAATGATATTTATTGACATTAGAGGTCCAACCAGGGTACTGTCACTAACTTTACATAATGTTTCTAAGTATCAATTTAATGTGGGAAAATTTGCCCTATTTGTTATCACAAACATGGACACTTTTGTACGTCTGGCATATGTGGGTACATAATTGCATAGAGCTGCTATGTTATAATAGATATCCCTTTATAGAGTCTACAGTATTTAATTCTTATTGACAACTTAGAGCCTCTATTTGAGTAAGGACCAAATCCAGCTATAGGGTCGGATACAAAGTTGCATGCAAATTGCCTGCAATTACACTCACACTGAACTAAATAACAATATTTATCCATATGCCAAGTTTTACGCAATTGTGTGGCCGCACTACCCAGATCTGTCCACCCATCACCATGATCAACACACACTTGCAGGGCCGGCTCGTCCATTATGCTGCGTACGCGGCTGAGTAGAGCACCGCAGTGAGAAGGGCGCCGCTGTAGAGATGGGGCCCAGCGCCGTACTCAGCAGTAGTGGTGGCAGTGAGGATTTGTCGCCAGACAGACAGCTATGGAGAGAGAGACTATTGTGGCTAGCAGGCCGGCAGCTAATCAGGAGTGGCTAAAGGGCAACTCCTGATTGGCTGCTGATCAACTAGCCACGAATGGCTCGCAGCCGGTGCCAAATTCAAATTGCAGCTGAGGTGTCTCTCTCCATGGCTCCCAGCCTGTGAGCTGTAATATCCCCTGTACCTGCCATCAGCCCCCTCTGTGCCTCCCATGAGCCCCCTCTGTCTGTAATATCCTGTTTCTGTAATATTTTCCCTATCTGTAATATACCCCCCTGTATCTGTAATATCCTCCCCTATCTATAATATACCCTGTGTTTGTAATATCTCCCATGTCTGTGATAATATATCCCCTGTATCTGTAATACCCCCTGTTTGTAATTTTCCCTATATCTGTAATACCCCATCTGTAATGTCTCCATGTCGGTACTCCACCCCCTGTCACTGTGCCTGGTGCTCACCTGTCACACAGCCCCCAGCCTGATGTCCCCTGTCACACAGCCCTGTGCCCTGGCCACCAGCACAGCAGGGAGTGACATCCATGTGTCCATGATGCCTGGTACTAGCTGTGGTCTCTGCCACACCAGGAGATGCCCTCTGAGCTCCTGGAGATCTGTGTCCTGGTGCGTGCCCTAGTGGAAAAGGTCTCGGAGACAAACAAGGTGGGTGCAGGAGTGATAGTAAAAAAAAACACTATCCCCTGTCCCTTCTAATAATTCTGCTTTATTCTTTCGTAACATTACCCAGTGCCTGCTGTCTGTTTTACTTCTTTTCACAGTGCCCCTCTCCTCTCTGCACAGTGCCCCTCTCCTCTCTGCACAGTGCCCCTCTCTTCTCTGCACAGTGCCCCTCTCTTCTCTGCACAGTGCCCCTCTCTTCTCTGCACAGTGCCCCTCTCTTCTCTGCACAGTGCCCCTCTCCTCTCTGCACAGTGCCCCTCTCTTCTCTGCACAGTGCCCCTCTCTTCTCTGCACAGTGCCCCTCTCTTCTCTGCACAGTGCCCCTCTCTTCTCTGCACAGTGCCCCTCTCTTCTCTGCACAGTGCCCCTCTCGTCTCTGCACAGTGCCCCTCTCGTCTCTGCACAGTGCCCCTCTCGTCTCTGCACAGTGCCCCTCTCGTCTCTGCACAGTGCCCCTCTCGTCTCTGCACAGTGCCCCTCTCGTCTCTGCACAGTGCCCCTCTCCTCTATTCACACTCCCCTTCTCCTCTCTGCACAGTGCCCCTTTCCTCTCTGCACAGTGCCCCTTTCCTCTCTGCACAGTGCCCCTCTCTTCTCTGCACAGTGCCCCTCTCTTCTCTGCACAGTGCCCCTCTCCTCTCTGCACAGTGCCCCTCTCCTCTCTGCAGAGTGCCCCTTTCCTCTCTTCACACTCCCCTTCTCCTCTCTGCACAGTGCCCCTCTCCTCTCTGCACAGTGTCCCTCTCCTCTCTGCACAGTGCCCCTCTCCTCTCTGCACAGTGCCCCTCTCCTCTCTGCACACTCCCCTTCTCCTCTCTGCACAGTGCCCCTCTCCTCTCTGCACAGTGTCCCTTTCCTCTCTGCACAGTGCCCCTCTCCTCTCTGCACAGTGCCCCTCTCCTCTCTGCACAGTGCCCCTCTCCTCTCTGCACAGTGCCCCTTTCCTCTCTTCACACTCCCCTTCTCCTCTCTGCACAGTGCCCCTCTCCTCTCTGCACAGTGTCCCTCTCCTCTCTGCACAGTGCCCCTCTCCTCTCTGGACAGTGTCCCTCTCCTCTCTGCACACTCCCCTTCTCCTCTCTGCACAGTGCCCCTCTCCTCTATTCACACTCCCCTTCTCCTCTCTGCACAGTGCCCCTTCTCCTCTCTGCACAGTGCCCCTTTCCTCTCTGCACAGTGCCCCTTTCCTCTCTGCACAGTGCCCCTCTCTTCTCTGCAAAGTGCCCCTCTCTTCTCTGCACAGTGCCCCTCTCCTCTCTGCACAGTGCCCCTCTCCTCTCTGCAGAGTGCCCCTTTCCTCTCTTCACACTCCCCTTCTCCTCTCTGCACAGTGCCCCTCTCCTCTCTGCACAGTGTCCCTCTCCTCTCTGCACAGTGCCCCTCTCCTCTCTGCACAGTGCCCCTCTCCTCTCTGCACACTCCCCTTCTCCTCTCTGCACAGTGCCCCTCTCCTCTCTGCACAGTGCCTTTTTCCTCTCTGCACAGTGCCCCTTTCCTCTCTGCACAGTGCCCCTCTCCTCTCTGCACAGTGCCCCTCTCCTCTCTGCAGAGTGCCCCTTTCCTCTCTTCACACTCCCCTTCTCCTCTCTGCACAGTGCCCCTCTCCTCTCTGCACAGTGTCCCTCTCCTCTCTGCACAGTGCCCCTCTCCTCTCTGCACAGTGCCCCTCTCCTCTCTGCACACTCCCCTTCTCCTCTCTGCACAGTGCCCCTTTCCTCTCTGCACAGTGCCCCTTTCCTCTCTGCACAGTGCCCCTTTCCTCTCTGCACAGTGCCCCTCTCCTCTCTGCACAGTGCCCCTCTCCTCTCTGCAGAGTGCCCCTTTCCTCTCTTCACACTCCCCTTCTCCTCTCTGCACAGTGCCCCTCTTCTCTCTGCACAGTGTCCCTCTCCTCTCTGCACAGTGTCCCTCTCCTCTCTGCACAGTGCCCCTCTCCTCTCTGCACAGTGCCCCTCTCCTCTCTGCACAGTGTCCCTCTCCTCTCTGCACAGTGTCCCTCTCCTCTCTGCACAGTGTCCCTCTCCTCTCTGCACAGTGTCCCTCTCCTCTCTGCACAGTGTCCCTCTCCTCTCTGCACAGTGCCCCTCTCCTCTCTGCACAGTGCCCCTCTCCTCTCTGCACACTCCCCTTCTCCTCTCTGCACAGTGCCCCTCTCCTCTCTGCACAGTGCCCCTTTCCTCTCTGCACAGTGCCCCTTTCCTCTCTGCACAGTGCCCCTCTCCTCTCTGCACAGTGCCCCTTCTCCTCTCTTCACACTCCTTCTCCTCTCTGCACAGTGCCCCTCTCCTCTCTGCACAGTGCCCCTCTCCTCTCTTCACACTCCCCTTCTCCTCTCTGCACAGTGCCCCTCTCCTCTCTGCACACTCCCCTTCTCCTCTCTGCACAGTGCCCCTCTCCTCTATTCACACTCCCCTTCTCCTCTCTGCACAGTGCCCCTTTCCTCTGCACAGTGCCCCTTTCCTCTCTGCACAGTGCCCCTCTCTTCTCTGCAAAGTGCCCCTCTCTTCTCTGCACAGTGCCCCTCTCCTCTCTGCACAGTGCCCCTCTCCTCTCTGCACAGTGCCCCTTTCCTCTCTTCACACTCCCCTTCTCCTCTCTGCACAGTGCCCCTCTCCTCTCTGCACAGTGTCCCTCTCCTCTCTGCACAGTGCCCCTCTCCTCTCTGCACAGTGCCCCTCTCCTCTCTGCACAGTGCCCCTCTCCTCTCTGCACAGTGTCCCTCTCCTCTCTGCACAGTGCCCCTCTCCTCTCTGCACAGTGCCCCTCTCCTCTCTGCACACTCCCCTTCTCCTCTCTGCACAGTGCCCCTCTCCTCTCTGCACAGTGCCTTTTTCCTCTCTGCACAGTGCCCCTTTCCTCTCTGCACAGTGCCCCTCTCCTCTCTGCACAGTGCCCCTCTCCTCTCTGCAGAGTGCCCCTTTCCTCTCTTCACACTCCCCTTCTCCTCTCTGCACAGTGCCCCTCTCCTCTCTGCACAGTGTCCCTCTCCTCTCTGCACAGTGCCCCTCTCCTCTCTGCACAGTGCCCCTCTCCTCTCTGCACACTCCCCTTCTCCTCTCTGCACAGTGCCCCTCTCCTCTCTGCACAGTGCCCCTTTCCTCTCTGCACAGTGCCCCTTTCCTCTCTGCACAGTGCCCCTCTCCTCTCTGCACAGTGCCCCTCTCCTCTCTGCAGAGTGCCCCTTTCCTCTCTTCACACTCCCCTTCTCCTCTCTGCACAGTGCCCCTCTCCTCTCTGCACAGTGTCCCTCTCCTCTCTGCACAGTGTCCCTCTCCTCTCTGCACAGTGCCCCTCTCCTCTCTGCACACTCCCCTTCTCCTCTCTGCACAGTGCCCCTCTCCTCTATTCACACTCCCCTTCTCCTCTCTGCACAGTGCCCCTTCTCCTCTCTGCACAGTGCCCCTTTCCTCTCTGCACAGTGCCCCTTTCCTCTCTGCACAGTGCCCCTCTCTTCTCTGCAAAGTGCCCCTCTCTTCTCTGCACAGTGCCCCTCTCCTCTCTGCACAGTGCCCCTCTCCTCTCTGCAGAGTGCCCCTTTCCTCTCTTCACACTCCCCTTCTCCTCTCTGCACAGTGCCCCTCTCCTCTCTGCACAGTGTCCCTCTCCTCTCTGCACAGTGCCCCTCTCCTCTCTGCACAGTGCCCCTCTCCTCTCTGCACACTCCCCTTCTCCTCTCTGCACAGTGCCCCTCTCCTCTCTGCACAGTGCCTTTTTCCTCTCTGCACAGTGCCCCTTTCCTCTCTGCACAGTGCCCCTCTCCTCTCTGCACAGTGCCCCTCTCCTCTCTGCAGAGTGCCCCTTTCCTCTCTTCACACTCCCCTTCTCCTCTCTGCACAGTGCCCCTCTCCTCTCTGCACAGTGTCCCTCTCCTCTCTGCACAGTGCCCCTCTCCTCTCTGCACAGTGCCCCTCTCCTCTCTGCACACTCCCCTTCTCCTCTCTGCACAGTGCCCCTTTCCTCTCTGCACAGTGCCCCTTTCCTCTCTGCACAGTGCCCCTTTCCTCTCTGCACAGTGCCCCTCTCCTCTCTGCACAGTGCCCCTCTCCTCTCTGCAGAGTGCCCCTTTCCTCTCTTCACACTCCCCTTCTCCTCTCTGCACAGTGCCCCTCTTCTCTCTGCACAGTGTCCCTCTCCTCTCTGCACAGTGTCCCTCTCCTCTCTGCACAGTGCCCCTCTCCTCTCTGCACAGTGCCCCTCTCCTCTCTGCACAGTGTCCCTCTCCTCTCTGCACAGTGTCCCTCTCCTCTCTGCACAGTGTCCCTCTCCTCTCTGCACAGTGTCCCTCTCCTCTCTGCACAGTGTCCCTCTCCTCTCTGCACAGTGCCCCTCTCCTCTCTGCACAGTGCCCCTCTCCTCTCTGCACACTCCCCTTCTCCTCTCTACACAGTGCCCCTCTCCTCTCTGCACAGTGCCCCTTTCCTCTCTGCACAGTGCCCCTTTCCTCTCTGCACAGTGCCCCTCTCCTCTCTGCACAGTGCCCCTTCTCCTCTCTTCACACTCCTTCTCCTCTCTGCACAGTGCCCCTCTCCTCTCTGCACAGTGCCCCTCTCCTCTCTTCACACTCCCCTTCTCCTCTCTGCACAGTGCCCCTCTCCTCTCTGCACACTCCCCTTCTCCTCTCTGCACAGTGCCCCTCTCCTCTATTCACACTCCCCTTCTCCTCTCTGCACAGTGCCCCTTTCCTCTGCACAGTGCCCCTTTCCTCTCTGCACAGTGCCCCTCTCTTCTCTGCAAAGTGCCCCTCTCTTCTCTGCACAGTGCCCCTCTCCTCTCTGCACAGTGCCCCTCTCCTCTCTGCACAGTGCCCCTTTCCTCTCTTCACACTCCCCTTCTCCTCTCTGCACAGTGCCCCTCTCCTCTCTGCACAGTGTCCCTCTCCTCTCTGCACAGTGCCCCTCTCCTCTCTGCACAGTGCCCCTCTCCTCTCTGCACAGTGCCCCTCTCCTCTCTGCACAGTGTCCCTCTCCTCTCTGCACAGTGCCCCTCTCCTCTCTGCACAGTGCCCCTCTCCTCTCTGCACACTCCCCTTCTCCTCTCTGCACAGTGCCCCTCTCCTCTCTGCACAGTGCCTTTTTCCTCTGTGCACAGTGCCCCTTTCCTCTCTGCACAGTGCCCCTCTCCTCTCTGCACAGTGCCCCTCTCCTCTCTGCAGAGTGCCCCTTTCCTCTCTTCACACTCCCCTTCTCCTCTCTGCACAGTGCCCCTCTCCTCTCTGCACAGTGCCCCTCTCCTCTCTGCACAGTGTCCCTCTCCTCTCTGCACAGTGCCCCTCTCCTCTCTGCACACTCCCCTTCTCCTCTCTGCACAGTGCCCCTCTCCTCTCTGCACAGTGCCCCTTTCCTCTCTGCACAGTGCCCCTTTCCTCTCTGCACAGTGCCCCTCTCCTCTCTGCACAGTGCCCCTCTCCTCTCTGCAGAGTGCCCCTTTCCTCTCTTCACACTCCCCTTCTCCTCTCTGCACAGTGCCCCTCTCCTCTCTGCACAGTGTCCCTCTCCTCTCTGCACAGTGTCCCTCTCCTCTCTGCACAGTGCCCCTCTCCTCTCTGCACAGTGCCCCTCTCCTCTCTGCACACTCCCCTTCTCCTCTCTGCACAGTGCCCCTCTCCTCTCTGCACAGTGCCCCTTTCCTCTCTGCACAGTGCCCCTTTCCTCTCTGCACAGTGCCCCTCTCCTCTCTGCACAGTGCCCCTTCTCCTCTCTTCACACTCCTTCTCCTCTCTGCACAGTGCCCCTCTCCTCTCTGCACAGTGCCCCTCTCCTCTCTTCACACTCCCCTTCTCCTCTCTGCACAGTGCCCCTCTCCTCTCTGCAGAGTGCCCCTTTCCTCTCTGCACAGTGCCCCTCTCTTCTCTGCAAAGTGCCCCTCTCTTCTCTGCACAGTGCCCCTCTCCTCTCTGCACAGTGCCCCTCTCCTCTCTGCAGAGTGCCCCTTTCCTCTCTTCACACTCCCCTTCTCCTCTCTGCACAGTGCCCCTCTCCTCTCTGCACAGTGTCCCTCTCCTCTCTGCACAGTGCCCCTCTCCTCTCTGCACAGTGCCCCTCTCCTCTCTGCACACTCCCCTTCTCCTCTCTGCACAGTGCCCCTCTCCTCTCTGCACAGTGCCTTTTTCCTCTCTGCACAGTGCCCCTTTCCTCTCTGCACAGTCGCCTTCTCCTTTCTTCATAGGCTGCGGGGAAGGCTCATAAGCTTAATTTTTTGGAGTTTGGTACATAGGGGTCATATTGTAGTTCCCATTGACTGGGGACTGCTATCAGCACTGATAGTTAGCCTTTCTGTGAAATCTACTGCATTAGGCTCTTAGAAAATAGGGGTGATACATAAAATTATGCAAAAACTGTAGTTTCTGCATAATTTTATGAAAAAAAATGCCTTGATATGTAGGCCCCATAGTGCTTTAACTTTATAAGTGTATAATATCGTATAATCCACTAAGGGGCACAAAAATCTATATTCGCCTACAATAAAAATAAGCTTGGGCCACACTTGCACCCTATACCTGGTGCAAGCGATCCATCTGGAATCATATCTGTACTTATGCATAACTTACAGTAACTTAGCCTGCAATTACGACTACACTCCCTCACTGAACTCAGCCTACATAAATACACCCCATTGCCGCAGAGTTACGCCCATTCATCTGCAAGTGAAGAAAGATGTGACTAAAACGAGTACAATTCTGAATCGTAACTGCGTCACAAATGCATGTGCTCAGCTACAAAGCGTTGGCAGTGCTAAAAATCGCAACATCTCTCTGCAGAACAACCTAGCATGCAACACTGTATCAGACCCTAAAGCAGGCCATACACAGTGCGATGGCACAGCGCGAGGCGATGGGGGATCCGACTTCCAACATATCAGGCATTCCCCATAAACGGTGCGATCGGGTGGCTGACTGCCCGATATGCCGGCTCTCCCCTCCCTCACATTGCATCCCCTGATCGACTGACCCTGCAGTAAGATCAGGGGGTGCGATGTACGACCCCACAGGTGCGCGCTCGGTCCGACATCAGGCCCATACACGGTGCGATATAGCAGCCAAATCGCACCAATCAGTCGGATCAGCTGCTTTATCGCACCGTGTATGGGCACCTTAAGGGTGCAAATTTACAACTGGACAAATCATGATGCAAGTTGATAAAGTGCACTCTTTTGTGTCTGCATGGAAATACTGGCTGGCTTTGCATGTAGCACACACATACTGGCCAGCTTTATTCTCCACTGCGACATAGGATGCAGCCCTATCACAATTTTTAATCTGTCTGTGCAAAATCAAAGGGAAACAGTTGCAAATTAGACCAAAATCGACAATTTCAGTCCAATTTTCATAGTTAGCAAATAGGAACAAATGTCCCCAACCTTGAACAGTTCAAATGAGCTGCCTTATATCAAATATATAGATATACTGCTGTTTAATAGGGAATTCATAACTAACTCTGGGCCTGATTCAGTAAGGATCACTATTGTGATTGCAATAGCGATTACGCACGCAGTTCAATTGCAATAGTATGCTAATTAATTGTGATCGCTATGCCGCCCCAGCACTACATAAGGACGCCCACTTTACCTTACACACATCCGTAATGTTTAGCAAGACTGTGCAAACATCGGTACCATAGTAGCCTCACACTCACACTCGCACAAGCTCTAACCTTACTCAGGAATTGCTAACTTCAGTGCACGTTATCAGGCCTCAGGCTGCGTAGGGAATTCCAGTGGATAATTTATGCACGCCCATGTAACAGTGTTCAAACGCACTGGCACACGTGCATTTCGCCAACTACCACCCCGTCTCCACCCACAAACAGCACTTCCTGTCAATCACTCTGCAATGGGTCTGCGTAGTCATTGTGATCGCAGTCCCGATCGCAATGGCCAGTTCGCGCATGGGCACTGCGACGCATGTGCAGAATGCAACAATTGGCCTATTGTGTGCGTATTACAGTAACAACTGTGATCCAAGCTGAATCAGGCCCTCTAATACTCTTTCAAAGGCTTTCAGCACAGTATTCTCTAATCATAGAAAGCCATTTATGGAATAGAAGTGGAAGTGCAGTCCAGCCCAAAGTCCTAATCACTTCATCACTAGCACCTAAGACACCAATATATAAAACGTGCCTTTGTACAAAAGAGAGATGTGTGTTATTACTGTAATCATTTATACTGTAGTATGACTTGAAAATGCATGTTGTAGTATTAGGACCCGTGTATATATACAGAACTGCCTACATTCAACTTTTTGATCAGGTTTACTTCATGCATAGACACTGCATTTTTTGTTGGTCTATTTGGCCGGAATGACCAATTTGGTAAACCATTGTAAGGTGTGTTCTAAACACTTAAACTCTGCACACAATGATGCGAATCATTTGGCATGGTTTTTTTCTGTAAAAATGTGTAGGGTTTGCCCAGATTGCTGTATGTGTGGGAGAAAATCTGGCCCTATTGTATATTCCTAGCCACAAAGATTTGATATCAACGTAATAGTAAGGTGAAAGAGATAACCTATCCTTGATATGGGTTGGGTACGTGATCTGGGCGCACAGAATCCCAACACCGGAATCCTGATGGAGGAAATCCTGACGCATGCATGTTAGCAGGTAAGTAATTTAACCTTTCCCCTAACCCTTACCCACCTTTCAAGCAGCCTAACCCTAACCCCCACTCCCGCAGCCTAACCCTAACTGCCCCCCCACTCACGCAGCCTTACTCTGCTCTCCCACAGCCAAACCCTAAACCTACTCCTTAGTTTGCAGCTGCCGCGATTCTGACACCTTACAGGATTCCGGCACCAGGGTTCTGAGTGCTGGCATTCTGTACGCTGGGATGCTGACTACATCCCCTTCGTATATACTTTCTACAAGTGCTGTATTTGACTATATTCAGAGCATATTAATAAGAGTTAAAATTGCTGTTATTTTTTACAGATCGGAGGTCCGATGAAATTGTTACAGTTATTGTAGGTATTTTGTCTGTGGTACTTGTCGCCTGTGTATTGTTTGCAGCAGGATATGGTGTGCATAAATATATCCATGTCAGCAACCTGAGTCAACCACACATTCTGGTAAGTCTCAAATTTATATTGGCATATCACAACATTAATTCTCAGTGCCTTTTTGAATGAGGAACCCAGATATAAACTAAGAGCTGTGTAAAGTGTCAGTTTGGTTCTTCTTCCATTTATATCATTGGCATTTTATGGTATGAAGTATAGTAATGGCTGCACTGTTTGTAATAACACTGTTGTAGGTCCTGTAACACATTTTCTGCTCACACATGTTTCACTGTAACTCTCCAGAACTTTTTTGTGAAAATCAGTAATATGAATACAGTATTAAGTAGTTAAAGATCTGAATACAGTCAGATTTATTTTCATCTGAGTTATGTATTATAAATGTAATTTTTGATTTGTTTCATTATTATTTCAGAACATAACGGCTAACAATAACAAAAACAACAGAGTTTTTGTTGAAGGGCATACTGTGACCATACATCTTATTACCATTGAGTCTGGCATTAAACACTTGCAAAAAAACATGTCTGATGAACAAAAAATCCAAACCAAGAGTGAGCTGTACTTCACTGATGGTGGAGACCATATCAGTCATGACTCAGGAGTTATAGAAGATGATCTTGGTTATGTCAGTCTCCCGGAACCAGTGCCAGCTAGTACGCCAAGTAAGCCACAGCTGTCACCATATGATATGCCTCATCGTCTTGTTAGAGAACAAGTTATACCCATATCAGCACCACTAGATCCTGAACTTGGGGAACAAGATCTGTATGGACAAATTAAATGCAAGTCTGACACTGCATCTTGGCAAGAAAATGATGATTTGAAAGTCATTCAAAATATATCAGATAGAACTTTGTCTGCCTACCTCCCAAAGAATGATAATCATGTTACCAAATTACACTCATTAAATGATGACCAAGAATTTTTAATAGACCAAAATTGTGAAAATGTAACAGATGACACAGATCTCTCTGAATCTGGAACCCTGTTTGTAGATTGGAGTCCAAAGAGTCCTCACCTCCGTATCCCAAACTTGTGTATCAAAGCAGATGAGCAATTCTGCACAGAGGAATGCCATGAAGTAAAAGAGGGACTTTTGTCGCATCTCAGCATACTCCTCCAACCGGAGGAACCCTCAGAGAAAGATGAGTTAGTACAGCTGATGGAACGCTGGGAGCTGAGCATAAAAATGGAGGAATAGACAAATTAGAAAACATTAAGTACACTGGGTCTGATTCAGAGATTGTTGGGGGTCTGCACATGCAATGATGATAGCTCACAGTCTCTCCTTTGGGAGGCTGACACAAGGACAGTGTCGCTAGGTATAATCGTTCCTGGCTGTGTCCTGCAAAGCTATGTATGTAACCTTCTAATTTTGAAATAAAATAAGGGCACTGCCGATATGTTCCTGAGTTAAAAAGTATTTTTATTTAAATCGTTTTTCAAAATACTTCATATCATCTGCAAATCTTTGCTAACCTTTTAAGTTAGATATAATTATAATCAGCCTTCTTTTCCCTTTATGTTGCATATTTGTAATAAATGGTGGCACATTTTAGTTGGGTGAATAAAGACTATGCATGCCAAATGGTATGCAGTTAGACTGTCAATGTTCACTATTTTGATACTCATAATGTCAACACCAGAATGTTGACATGGTTGAAGTATCAACATGTTACATGCTGACATCTGAGGTGGTAGAGGCTGATACAGTAGAGCGGTTTAACATGCTCAGGATAGATATAAGGATAGTCCTACTAAGAATTAAGGATTCAATATGGTTTGAGGTTACCAAAAGTTAAAAAAATTGACAAACTAGGTTGACAAACTAAGGTTAGGGACACCTTACAATAGCATGGTTGACATTATGACCATGTTGACATTTTATCAGTGTCGACGTAGTCAACTTCAACATAAAATACAGAACCCTGCCAAAAAAATGTCCAGCCCTGGCTTCCACTATCCTGACCTTGTGTCTAGGGTAGATCAAATTAGAGCTATAGACAGGAGAGACTGAGCAAAGACTGCCTGAAGGTTATTTATTACAATACATACGGCAAAACTTAAAAAACATTAGTTTTTTTTTTAAAGTATATAATCTGCAATATTTTTTTTTAAATTAAGTCATCTTAATATGCTATGACTTTATATTTCTTATCTACCAACAACCATATGTTCTTTCTAAGCTACAGTCATTGAGAAAAAAGTTGTAGACTATTCATGTGTTTTTGTTTGTTTTTTCCCCAGATCAAATTAAAATGATTCTTCTTTTTGTTAGAAATTGAATATTAAATTATATTGAGACAGAATGTTTTTACTATACATATACTGTACAAGTTCTTGAGCTCATTTGGGAGACAAGTAAAAAAAAGCATACCTTGCACCTAGACCAGGCCTGGCCAACCTGTGGCTCTCCAGCTTGTGTGAAACTGCAAGTCCCAGCAGCATTCCCTAATACCCAAACAAGGCATGCCGGGACTTGCAGCTTGGCAACATCTACAGAGACACAGGTTGACCGGGCCTGACCGATACAAACTATGTTGCATTGCAAGGCGTGCAAATACATTTATTTTGTCTTCTTGCAGGGTAAATACTGGCTGTTTTTGTATGTAGGCCACAAAATGCTGGACAGTTTTATTTTCATACTGCAATTTAGATTTCAGTTTGGACACATCTCTCCATATCTAAATCTCACTATGTGATAGGGCCACTTCTAAATTTTATGTAAGGTGAGCTCATTGAAATGAACCGCTCTTCATCTGCGCAATCAAGTTTATAAATATGCCATAAACTTCATGTAAAATATTATGAAATGCATAAAATAGTGTGCACGTACAAATATAGTACAATGATAAAAAAGGTAAATATGAAGTGGCTGCACTTTAGCAGGAAAAGGATAATAAAAACATCTTCCAAAAATATATTCAGTTTATGTTTTTATATATTTATCTTAGGATTATTAATATAGCCCTCTTGTTTGACGCATTTATACTCCTACAAAGCTGTTTCACATTTGTTTTATGGAATTTCTCCTTTTCATTTCTTTTCTTTGTTTCATCAAACTACTATTAAAAGATTTATAATTCTGCAGACTTACCGCAGTGTAATGTGACTACCATGGCAACCACAGTCACATGACACATGATGAGCAGAGAGGCTTAGGAACACTTGTCTGAGTTTTGTTTTTACTGTAAATCCCACTCCTCCTCATTCCCCATTTACTATCACATTACAGAGTTGTGTACCTGAATGAATGTGTTTGTGTCTGGCAGCCATACTTGTTTTCGCTGCAGAGGAAAAGAAAAGTATTTTTAGGAGGATAATTTGAAAAATGATGCATGCTTAAAATAAATTTGCTATTTAAAGAAGGAAAAAAATATATAGGACTGCTGCTTTAAACTGAAATTAGCAACTGCATGTGAGTTTTATATATGTTCAAGACTGCAGTAGATATGCAGCAAGATACAGTTGCTATAATGACAGTAGTTCTTGCTGTACACTATGTTGTCAATACCACTGGCTGGACTGTTACTAAAATACTATTATTTATATTTTCATGTTTACCTAGTGTGTTTCAGTCCTTAGAACACTGTAAACTTACAAATATCCAATCAAAGCCAATATTACATATACCCAATCTTGGTGGTAGACTACCACTCCGTATGAAGGACACACATACAGGACTGAAACAAAGATTCACTGACAGGATAGACAGAGACACAAGCAGGACTGAGGGACTGCACACTGAGAGTGCTAGAAGACAGGCTCACAGGTCAGAGAGACAGACACACTTACATGACAGAAAGACATGAGCAGGATTGGGGGGCAGTCACACTGAGTTTTTAAATACAAGTTCATAGGTAACACAGATATACTGACAGTTTACCCTCTTTTCCCTGCAGATCAGGCATCTACAGATACCCCTGAGGGCTGTCCTTTCCTACCATAGTTGTGTGTTAGGTGCCACATGATGACATAAAGGAAACTGCACACGAATAGTCTGTTCTGATGTTACCTTAACAAATCCCATATTCTGCCTATGTTTGTTCTGTCAAGTGACATGGAGGGGGCGGCACCAGAGCCCTCTTCCTCGGAACTTATTGACACGGCACCATTTCCTTTCTATGGGCGAAGGCTGCACAGTGTACATAATGTAATACGGGATATAGAAATGAGGATTGTCTTTTTAATGGTAAAAGATACTCACCTTAGCATACGTGAGCATAGGCCTGGACACACACAGGCACATAACAGAAAATAAGCAAACAACATAAAAGTAAAAGTCTCAGCACTCCTTGTGCTAATATCTGTGGACCCTCCAGGTCCTGGCATCCTAATGCTAACCACCACCCCCAACCTATCGCCTGGCCAGATTGTCTAGCATCAGGAGCAATGAGCAACAGGTATGTGAGAGTTTTAAACCCTTCCTGTGCTGCTGACTTCCTGCTGGCTCTGGGTGACCTGGAACACCCGGAATTCTATATTTCCAGCAGTGGCGGATCTAGACTCTTCTTTTAGGGAGGGTGGTTTACCGTTTAGCACTGACGCCTCCCCTTTCCAGTCCTGACTCCTCCCTTTTCCAGTCCTGACTCCTCCCCCTCCAATTAACACCTTGCCAGCCAATAATGTGAGCTGCAAATGCCTAAATCGCCCCCCCCCCCCTGGATCAGCCAGTGATTTCCAGTTTGAGCTCTACAGCCCAGAATACCTGGAATTCCAAACTTCTATTGTAGGTGCAGAATGTGCCAATCTTGTTTTCTTCTCTCTTGGAGGGAGCTTATCCCAACAGAATGTGGGCAATTCAGGTGAGAGACAACCCCTCTCACCACAATAATGTAACTATTTCTGATGCAGGGAACTACCTGATGAGGGGACATGTCCCCCTGTGGGGTGACACACACATGTCCACTCAAATGAACCCCTCTGTACTGACACTGGTTCAGTATATATACCTAAACATGAACTGAGTACATCAGGCTAAGTGCTTTGCTGAGGACACCGATAAGTAAATAAGTGAATGATACTGTATTTAACTTATATAAATTTTGATGGGAATCAGTATTGAATCCCGGCTGCCGCATGGCCGGCAGTTCGATTCCCAGCAGCGGAAGCCCGACAGCACTGGAAATCCTGATCGTCCCTAAGGTAAATATAAACTAACCTAACCCCCTAACCCTAACCCTCCTTAGGGTATCTAACCCTAACCTCCCCCCAAGTGCCTAACCCTAATCCCTCCTCTAAGTGACTAACCCTAACCCCCCCTTCTCAGCTGCCTAAACCTAAGTCCCCTGGGGGGGTGCCTAACCCTAAGTCCCCCCCCGGGGGTGCCCTAAACCTAACCCTCCCCCCCGCGGCTGTCCGCTCACGGCGCCCGGCATCCCTTCGATCGAGATGCCAGGCGCCTGTCTCCCGGCATCGGGGAAATGACAGGCGTCTAGATATAGACGCGCAGCATTTCACCCTCACCGGGATATGACAGTCGGGAAGCCGGCTGCCGGTATTAAGGCAGACGGTTTCTCGATTGTATACCATTTTGATGATTTCACAACATTGGACAAGGAATCATCCATGCTCACCACGTTCATGGAGCATCTCTTTGAGAGATACCCTTGTGAGATCATTGTTGATGACATCCTTGTTTGGAATAGAACCATGGAAGAACACAACATGTGTCTTCACAATGTTCTCAAAAAAATCAACGTGCAGTTAAAACCTGGCAAGTGTCGTTAGAGTCACCGAGGTCCTGTATGGTGCCCATGTCCTAACTTAAGAGGGTCTTAAGCTGGATCCTGCCAAGACATAGGCATCTAACACATGCTTATCCCCACAGATAAGTTGAGTCTGCATCGCTTTTTGGGTATGATGACCAACTACCATACAAAATTTCTACCACCCTACAGTGAGGTCACAGCCCTGCTCCACCAGCTTTTGCACAACATAGAATGCTATTGGTTGGACTACCATGCTGCTGCTATTTCTTGCGTGAAGGCTATGCTCGCTTCCAGCCCAGTGCTTCAATTTTTTTATGTGCATGTTCTTCTTGTGATCTCTGCCAATGCCTCCCAGCATGTTCTTGGTGCTGTCTGCCGGCAGCATCAAAAAACCATCTGTTTTGCATCCAGTTCCCTTAGTGAGACTGACTTGCATTAAGCTCAGATTGAAAAGGAACTGTTGGCTCTAGTTATTGCTTGTCAAACTTTCATGAGTTTATCTTTGGGTATCCAGTGCTTGATGAGACAGTAAAAAATATATAAAAAAACCTCAAAAGAGCAAAATGGACAAGGTATTATAGCTGTATTTTAATTTCAGCATAGAAAAATAATTAGAACAGTATTCTTTGCCTCTATAGACAACTTTATCCCTTCTGTTCCTTAGGTATAAGCAAAGCTCCGATTATATTGCTGTAAGATGTCAGTCAAGCAGAGAGCAGAAAGGGATCATTAGGTTTGAAAAGATAGTTGATATCTGTAGTATAATAAGCAAGCAGTCACGTCAGGCAAAAGGACAGCCGTTTTTAAATGCATGCAAACAGGGTTTAGCGGAAGGATAAATAACTTGGATTGTCAGCTGAAGGCAAATACGGTCATAAACTTGTTAGATGTTAATCTGTGTCCACAATCAATGGTTAGTTGATATATGTATCACATGCAGTCCATACCTTACTCCATATCAATGGATATACAAGCGCTGACAGGAAAATACTCCGCTGTAGTTTTAAACCCTGTACTCACAGTGCTCCCGGGAGGAAATTAAGTGGATCAATACTGGCCAGTAGATTATAAAACAGTCTCTTTATGCGTTTCTCCACCTTCTTACACCTCAGCGGCTTCCTCAGAAGTAGACTGTCAACTCTGACAAACCCGGTTTTTTATTCCGGTGATCGGCGTGGCGCGCATGCGCACTCGGAGCAAATCCAAGCCTCGTTTTGGAAAGGCATTTCCTAGTCTTATTTGACCAAACTTTATAGATCTCTGAATTTCTGAACAGTACAGAGCTGTAACTTAAAACATTTTCTTGACCATTCAAGGAGGATGCACATATATAGTAAAAAAAAAAGGTTACTACTAGTCTGTCTGACCAAACTTTATAAATAACTTAATTGCTAAACAGTACACAGCTGACATATTAAACATTTTCTTGCTCATTCAAAGAGGATACATGTCGTTTTTACCTCTTCCATTACAACAAATCAAAAACGAATAAGACTTATTATAATAATCTTATTAATACAAATATATCAATATGACTAATAATATATACCTCATTAATCTATGGGTACAATCCCCCATATATAAAAAAATAAAAATGAAAAGAAAAAGAAGAAAGGAGGAGAGAAATATAACTATATACAAATATGTATACATATAAATACTAAACACATATTTAATAGATATGCAAAGATCCATATAAATAACACAATCGTACATAGAAAACCCAGACTTATCTATATATAACACATACATATCTATAAATATATTAACCCGTGCTTATATAGGTCATTTGGAATGTATCCGAAATGGGAATCCAAGTACCTACAACACATAAGTGTGTCACACGGAAACCCATATATGAACCCTAAATTATGGTAAACATATAGGAACACCAATTCACTAAGCATAAATAATACCCAATAAAAATAAAAAATAAATAAATAATAAATAAATAAACAATAAAACTAGCTATACTCAACATAACAACTATAAAATGGTGAACCCAAAAATTATATATAATGAATATGACTCCCTAAATATTAATCTCAAAGATATGTCGGAAAGCCAAAAAGGAGAGAGAGACTAAGGACCAAAAATGTGTATACAGATTGATAGGCAATTATGCCGAGTGCAAAGTGTGAAACAGATGAGACCAATCCATTCTTATACCATCTAACAAAGATCCAAGGGGTAACAAGTACAGATCCAAAGGGAACTTTGGTAATCCGACCAGATGCCCCATTGATCAAAAACATATCAAACAGTTAATTTTTATTCTTAATAACACATTCATATATTATTCAATTCTACCGTGTCAATTAGACCACTTGGTATTAAGGTCCCTAACCTATAGATCCAGTAGGCCTCTCTTTTACAAAGCATTCTATAGTTATATTTCTCTCCTCCTTCTTTCTTCTTTTTCTTTTCATTTTTATATTTTTATATATGGGGGATTGTACCCATAGATTAATGAGGTATATATTATTAGTCATATTGATATATTTGTATTAATAAGATTATTATAATAAGTCTTATTCGTTTTTGATTTGTTGTAATGGAAGGGGTAAAAACGACATGTATCCTCTTTGAATGAGCAAGAAAATGTTTAATATGTCAGCTGTGTACTGTTTAGCAATTAAGTTATTTATAAAGTTTGGTCAGACAGACTAGTAGTAACCTTTTTTTTTTGCTATATATGTGCATCCTCCTTGAATGGTCAAGAAAATGTTTTAAGTTACAGCTCTGTACTGTTCAGTAATTCAGAGATCTATAAAGTTTGGTCAAATAAGACTAGGAAATGCCTTTCCAAAATGAGGCTTGGATTTGCTCCGAGTGCGCATGCGCGCCACGCCGATCACCGGAATAAAAAACCGGGTTTGTCAGAGTTGACAGTCTACTTCTGAGGAAGCCGCTGAGGTGTAAGAAGGCGGAGAAATGCGTAAAGAGACTGTTTTATAATCTACTGGCCAGTATTGATCCACTTAATTTCCTCCCGGGAGCACTGTGAGTACAGGGTTTAAAACTACAGCGGAGTATTTTCCTGTCAGCGCTTGTATATCCATTGATATGGAGTAAGGTATGGACTGCATGTGATACATATATCAACTAACCATTGATTGTGGACACAGATTAACATCTAACAAGCTTATGACCGTATTTGCCTTCAGCTGACAATCCAAGTTATTTATCCTTCCGCTAAACCCTGTTTGCATGCATTTAAAAACGGCTGTCCTTTTGCCTGACGTGACTGCTTGCTTATTATACTACAGATATCAACTATCTTTTCAAGCCTAATGATCCCTTTCTGCTCTCTGCTT
Source organism: Taudactylus pleione (assembly GCA_031769625.1). NCBI lineage: Eukaryota > Metazoa > Chordata > Amphibia > Anura > Myobatrachidae > Taudactylus > Taudactylus pleione. The sequence goes on from JAUIMM010000006.1 coordinate 12,210,465, forward strand.
GACTGACATTTTACAGCAATATAATCGGAGCTTTGCTTATACCTAAGGAACAGAAGGGATAAAGTTGTCTATAGAGGCAAAGAATACTGTTCTAATTATTTTTCTATGCTGAAATTAAAATACAGCTATAATACCTTGTCCATTTTGCTCTTTTGGGTTTTTTTTATATATTTTTTACTATTGGCCGATTGTTATTTTATATGTATTGTTTTATATATGTATTGTTTTTTATTCTATGTCCATATTAAATTAATAATCTGATAGCGCAGTCGAGTTTTTTATATTTGTTTCTGTTTTATATAGGCTTAGAGCACACGCCTATTTTTGACAGCAGCCATTGGTTATTTATTTTAAATATTGTGCGCTCGATCTCCTACTTGTACTTGATGAGACAGACCACCAGTTACCTCTGATTACCATTCTCCACAAACCCTTGCATACTGCCTCAACATGAATTCAGCATTTCATGCTCAAGCTCTAAAGGTACCATCTGGATGTGGTGTACAAATGTTGAAAGGACGTCCATATTGCTGATGCATTTTCATGTGCTCACCACAATGACTCGATGACCTGGATGTCATGGAGTTTAATGTCTTCTCCTCCAGGCACATGGAGGAGCTCTCTGATGTGAACTCAGGGATTACTTCTGCCAAATATTGTCTTGTGATGTCCTGCATAGCTGGCTTTCTTCCTCCAGGGTTGGTGACTATATTACAGTTCCTTCCTACAAATAAATTTGGAGTACTGTGGTCCAAAAATTATTGGGATTTTTTTTGGCAAAAAGAATTATTAGGTGCATTAGGTACTATAAATTCAAAATAGTAAACCTCTCACCCAGGACAATTAAATGAGGAAACATGAAGCGACCCTCTGGGTCAGCTATTACCACTTCTTAATATAAGAAGCCAAGAAGAAATCCTGAATCCAGCCAGGCAAACAATGTGTTTCCTTGAGAAGCACAGTATCGGGGTGAAAGGTTTTAGGCAAGAAAGCACCCTACATCGTTTCACTGGGAAATTGAGGCCCGCCTCATTCCGTAATCAACATTCAGGACATTTGATTTAGTATTATCAGCTGTAGAATTATTGGAAACAAGAAAGGTTATCCCACATCAGTTCTGTCGAGACTAATAAAAAATTTGCTATAGTAAGGTGAGAACCCAACCCAGTCCCAACATGCTAGGCCAAATCTCAATAGTAACCGGGCATAAACCTGCATCACTGGGTGAAACCAAAAAGGAGGGATGTGGGAAAGGGCTGCATCTCAGGAGAATGCAAGAGGAGGGGAACATCAAACAGAAATACAATAAACAAAAATAAGAAACAGATCCATAAGCCATATCAGATGTCATAAAAAAAGGATCCAGGTATCAGTGGTCAGCCAAACACAGAAAAACAAGTTCAGTCAAATAACTCGCAAGAATGACCCACAGGCATCAGAAGCAGTTGAATATTGCAAGTTGAAGTGCAGCTTCCTACTCAAGATAACGTCTAATTTATTTTGCTGGATACAGCAAGGCAAACCAGATATTTTGGTTGAATAGATGGGAACATATTGGGGAGAACACTTCTCTTCTGCAGAACCGCAGATGAAAAGCCTTGAAAAGCATGACAGAAAAATTTGGAACAGTGAGAGATTTGGCTTTGCAGTAGGCCATGAGGTCATTATCCTTATCTCTATAGTCCAGGAACTTTTCAACAACTGGACAAGGACGCTGACAAGAGCCAGCACACTCAGGGCCAATTCTGTGAGCCCTTTTAATCGTGACCATTCCAGAGGTAGAAGAGACTTGGAGCACTTGTATGATGTCCATACTGATGAGGTTGAGGAGGGCAGAACCCTTAATGCTTTTAGGCATTCCAATAAACCCGTGGTTGTTACTCCTATGACGATTCTCCAAATCATCTAACTTTTCTGAAAACTGACGAATAGTGAGATCTTGGTGGTCGATAATGGTTTGCATGGCAAGGATGGCATCTTCAGAGTTGCTGGTCCACTGCTCCAATATCCCAATGCTTTTAGTGGTAGACACCAGATGAGAAATAAGGATATTGAGAGATAATTGAATCCCAATCGATTTTTTATTCATGTGGTGAATTCACTTGTGCAAATCCCTTTGCAGAATCGGATATAGTGGCTATGGAGGTATCGGAAGAAGGAGAGTCGTGTGTAGGAGATCATTTTTGACAAGTGGTATTTATTCAGGAACCTTTCCATAACCCACCAAAATCAGCAGCCAGAGCAATTATGAGACACCCACAGCATAAACAGTGTAAGATGGTCACATAAAGAACTTCACATGACCAATCTACACAGTGCAATCATATATAGTCAGGTGATAGGGGACTGAAATTTGACAGGAGAGGCCACAGCACCTACTGTAGCTCTCTATAGAGACCCTTAATAGCAGGAAGCATATAATCAGGCAGCCTCTCAGAAGTAACGGTGGGAGAGGGAAGTAGCTGTTACTCAAGCAGTCCAGCAGGATGCAGCCTGGGTTAGGTGAGGGCAGGAGCAGTGCCTGTAATAGTAGCTGGGCAGAGGCTGCAGCCAGGCACCAACACTGTGAGCAGAGGGGAAAGTTCGTAGTCTTATGGGAGATATGGCAATATCTCTGTCATGCACGGCAGCAGTACTCAAGAGGGCTGGATCCAGATAGCTCCAACAGAGAGTAGCCAGCAGACAGGAGCCAGCAGCAGCCCAGAGATTCCTGTGAAGAGGAGCAGAAGCCAAGTTTGAAGCAGGTGACACCAGCCAGAACTCTCCGCATGCCAGGCAAGATTGCAGCAGCAGATATGTCTCATACTGACCAGCCGGTCTCCAGAGGGATGCGTTGCCCCGCAGGTGTGGTGTGCTACCCTCGATAGTGCAGAAGGTCTCCTCAGTCCCCACACTCCCAGAAAGAGCATCGAGCCAGGTTCCTCGTCAGGGGAACTGGAGGAGGAAAGAGCAAGGAGATCAGTGAAATTGCGGACAGTCTATTGGTTCCGCCCACTGGCAGTCAACATGAGAAGTTTAATCATATGTTTAGATGTTGGGCATCTCGGATTCTAAATGGAATTTGCAGTGGGGACACATTTTTCACTTGGTACTTTCCATATAGACTTATGTTGTTAGGACATTAGGGCAGTCTTCCTATTGGCATATGATAAAAATTTTGTACTGAAGATACTACTTTTCAAGAAACACATTGATAGTATTGAAAATCTATGAGAGAGTTAAGTTTATCAAATAGCATCCAAGGAGCTAGGTTGTACAGAAAACAGAGACTTTGCTAGACATGGAATCAGAGCCATATGTTGTGGTGGAACAACTTCATGGAATTCTCTCACGTAAAGTAAAGCCCAATTAAATATCTTAACAACTCCTGATACAAACCTTTATAGGATGCATGTTCTACCTTCATTCAGGTTAAAAAGCTGATGGCATTAATTATGGCCAAATAGAAGTATAAAAAGCAGAAATAGCATTTAATCTTTAAGAATGGTGAAATGCAGTATATTCAATGGAATGCGCTTGTTTGAAAGCTGAATTTTTTTTAAATTATTTTTTCTGGCATCGAGATGGTTAATTGTAATGCTCATTTTAAGATTGTGTATTTACTGTACTTTATATATCTCAAACAATTTACAAGAAAAGCTTACTGTTAACTTAATTTTATTTGCTTGTTTCTTTACCTCAAGCTAAATGCTCTATGTAAGCAACTATTTGTTACAAGTCATCTAGATAAACCAGTTTTATGACTGTTAAACTGGTTCCAGAACATGCTCTGACTGTGGAATCAATAGTCTCACCTAGATTCCTGTGACTGGTGAATTTAACTACTGACTGACTGGGAACTTATTTTTCTTCAGGACTAAGGGTGGGTACACACCTAAATGATCGGCAATCGTGTCAATTTTCAGGGTGATTTGTCTTCACCCTGGACATCACATGATTGCCGGTACACACTTAAACTATTTAATGAAAGACGGAACAATCACTGGGCCTGATTCAGAGCCGGACGCTATTTGCGAACGGTCGTCTAGAAAAAGGGCCGGCTATTTAAATTGACCGTTCGCTCTTTGCAGTCTGTTGACGCCTCTGTGTCTGAACGAGCGAACAAAACATGCAGTCTTTTTTTTGTAAAAAACGCCCCCTGGCCGCTCGCATCCTATGTAATCTCCGCTATTTATTTGATTAATCGAGTACATCGAAAGGCGAATGAACTGTTCGCAGTGCTTGTGGTTGGATTTTCCTACCGCAATCATGCGAGCAGTTCAGGCTAAGAAATAACCAAGTGACGTGGTCGATGACGCTGCTTTGTTAATTATGCACACCCTTAAAACACCCGTTTTGACCGTTTGGCACGCCTGTGTTCGGATCACCACTCCCCGTTTTCAAGCACTTTCCCCTTTTACCACCCACAAACGCCTCATCCTGTCACTCAAATTAGCAGGCATTCGCTATTTTGCGAGCACATGAATTTCGACTGCACTGACTGGTTCGCGCATGCGTATTACGAGCCGTACGCATGCGCAGTTGTGTGAGCATCGCTTGGAGCGAACGAGCGGCCGCTTATGAGCGGCTCTGAATCAGGCCCTCTGCTCCGTCCTTCATTAACATGTACATCCTCATGCAATATCGTGTGATTAACTGTGCAGCACAGCCAATCGCACATGATAACGTGCAAATCAGTCATACACACTGAAGAATATGCCCGATTGTCATTCCGATTTGGCTAAATCGGCCAAATCGGGCCGATATCGTTTAGGTGTGTATCCACCCTAAGACTACATTTAGGTTTAGGGGTGCAACTATTTTGTTGGGAATAAAATGTATTACTTTTTTTTTACTCATTTACTAGTGTGAATTCTATATTTTACATTTACTTTTTTTGGGAGGGAGATATAGTGATTCTCTCTGGCACCATATTGGGGGAAATATATATATATATGTACCTACTTAAAGAGAATATATATATATATATATATATATCTCTTTAAGTAGGTACATAGGGAAATCCGCAGTCTAGGTCCAGTTAGCAAGATATTTTTTCCGCATTTGTTTATTTTACATAAATAGGGCTGTGTACCTAGGATAGGTTGGAGATTATATTATATTGCTACATTGCATCATTCTAAATATATGTTCATACAGTATCTCTATGCAGACCAATGACCAATTTTAAAACCTAAATAAAAAAAATAGGTTATATAAAAGTGTTTGTGAGTAAAGGCTGCCAGAACTTTTACTGCACAGCTGATTTGACCATCTACTGGCCTATACGTAATCCCATTGTAGCTGCTATAACCTATAAGTGCTTACAGTACCTGCTTTGAATGAGACCAGGATTTTTCATTACTTTACAAGAGAAAGCAACAAAACAAAATTAATCTGTTCCAGCTTGTACTTTGCTAAGCCTCACTTTGACTGGTGTCCCATCACAGCCTACTATTTGCTGCACAGTATGGGCAGGATGTACTAAGCATCACATCTGCAATGCGGTACATCCCACCACCTATCATGTACATACTGCCGTTAGTTATGCCGTTATGTACTTAGAAATGCGTTGAGATGTCCTTTGCGATAGACTGGAATAGAAGGACTTTCGGGTTTAATACCCTGAAGTCCCTCTCTGCATGCGCAGAACAGTGCATGCCACTGCGAGGGACACTAGGAGGGACCTGATGGGATCCCGCCAAGAAGACATGCGAATAGAAGCCCATAGGCTTTTATTGGGTAATTATCCACCGGGTCCAAGCTCCGGAATGTACACATGGAAATGTAGCCAAAACTCAGAAAATGGCATTTTCATCCCATCCTATAGTATATCTGGTATATCTGGTGACTGATCTCAGTCAGGGCAAGGTTTAGGGACAGCAGATGCTATCGTGAAACCACCAGAAGAATTAATCTCATGATTTAATTAGTACCTCTGTTATTTTGATTCAACCATCTGTGCTCAATCATGGATATCACTAAAACCTGGACTGTTACTGTGCCTTGAGGACCGAGGTTGGGAATACCGGTCTATGATGTCAATCCAAATACAGTAGGTGCAAGTTTGCAAAAATGCATTTGCTTCATGAAACTTGCAAACATCGCATGAATAATGTGCACTCCCGAGAAACATGAGATCCATTTAGAAATTCCTATTCGTGCTACTCGCGCGAGGGTGTGTGCATTTTCTATAGCATGTGATTTGTGAGAAGTGCATGAAAAAGTGGGGAAACCATCCTGGAACCCCCAAAAATTGGAATTTTGTTAGCAGAATCATATAGAAGGCTGTTTGTGGACATAAGGAAAGTACTGGAAGTTTTTAAATGGTGTCAAACGGCTGATTTGTGCATTTTTAAAAAAATTTTTATCATATGAATAATTCAAATGAATTAAACGAAAAATGCAAAAAAATATAGAAAAAAAGATGATTTTGTGTTAATTTGAGGACACTTTAATTATTTTCAATAAAATGTAAAACAATTATAAAAAGCAATTATTTTAAATTTAAAAAAAAAAAATCTTTAATTAAATTTAGGGTGTCTAAATTAAAGAAAAGTAAATTTTGGTGTGATCTGAGGCCATTTTGTAACACAGAAAAATGACATATAATTATTGAAAACTTCTAAATGCCTAATTATTCATTGGGAGGGGTGTCCAATGGATTCTGTACTGTGGGCCTGATTTAGAGATGTATACTAACCCAGTGGTTCTCAAACTCAGGGACTCATTCAGACCCGCTCGCAAACGCTGATCGCTCGCCAGCGGGTCGATGTTGAGGCCCTGCGCATGAGCAATGGCCGCACTGCGCGTGTGCAAGCCCCGGAGCGAGAGAGAAATTCTCTTGCTCCGGTGCTCACTGCAAAAGGGGCAGCTGTCGATGGTGATCGACAGGTCACAGCGTTATGTAGGTGGGGTGGGGGGGTTGCTGACCAAACGGAGGCGTTCCTGAAGGAATGTCTGCCGTTTGGGGGCGGCCCCCCTGACATCACTCGTGATGTCAGTGGTGAGCTTCCAGCCCTATTAGAGCCGAAAGCTCACTGAGGCTTGCGGCAGACGAGATTCTACCACAGGGGTCTTCAAACCATGCATGCTGGGATGTGTAGTTCCACAGCAGCTGGAGAGCCAAGTTTGAAGTCCCCTGCTCTACCACAAGGGTCTCGTCGCAAGCCCCGATGGTCGCGATGGTCTTGACCATCGCGACCATCAACCTGGCCGCTTGCTAAAAGCTGTGGGTGGTCACCCACAGTTTAGCGAGCAGCCAGGAGGCCAGCTCATTAAAGAGAAGCGGCCGCCCTCATTCAGAGCGAGCGCTCGCATTTTGCGAGCGGCTCTGTATGAGATCCACAGTCCCCAGGAGCCCACACAGGTCACAATTTCCAGGTCACCCAGCAGGTGCACCGGTGTAGTCATTACTCACTGACAGGGCCGGCCCGAGCCCAGTTTTTTAGGTAAGCAAATTTTTTTTGGGGTGCCCCTAGGGGGCCTGTTGTGCGTAACAAAGGTGTGTGTGATGAAAAACAATAAGGGGGCGTGGTCTTGTGGGAAAAGCCGTAAACATACCTAAAGCATGCTATATATATAACTATGCAACTACATATCTACACAAATGTTAAAATAATAACTCTGTGTAATATGTATATGTGTGCAGTGGGTATGTGTGCAGTAGTAATGTATGCAGTATGTATGAGTGCAGATGACCTGAGGGCTACTGGGGCACTTTCTACCCCCCACCCCCTGACAGGGCCAGGCCCCTGTAACTGACCTACACAGTGCTCTATCACACTTGTATAGTGGCAAATAGTTTGAAGACTCTCCCTTGTTCTCAGCGTGATCTCTCACAGACAGGGAGAGATCGGATTACACTGCAGGCAGCTGCTAAGCTGTCATCCACCCTGACGGCTCCTGTTACGTGCCGCGACTGCTGAAAGTGGATGCCCCCCAGCTGTTATTACATGCCTCCACCCCCCCCCCCCATTTTTACCTGAGCCTCTGCTGCTTTCTCTGCTCATGCGACACATAGCTGACAGATAAGGATAAAGACTAAAACATGCACTTTTTAGGGTCCTGAGGACCAAGTTTGAGAAATTGTGCGCTAACCCGACATTAAGTGTACATCTCCGATGGTTTGGGATCTGCGCATGCACAGAGCAGGTCCTGCAATCTCACTCGCAGAACCCCCCCACCCCCGCAAGCCACAGCATGATTGATATGCTGTGGCATTTGGGGGACCACTATTCCTGGAAGCGGCGCCATGTCATCCCCATTTTCTGGGCGGACGATCCCAGGGTCTGTGTCGGTGGATGCAAATTTCCTGGCCTTGCAGCTGCCAGGACCTGGCCAGGCTGTGGTAAGCTTCAGCTACCGCAGCCTGGCCAACGGAGCAACCATCGAGAGCATCAGTCACGATGGTGATCCAAGGCTGAGACCTCAGTCGCATTGCTGGAATCGCAGAAGCAACAATGAGGTGTCTGTTTTCTAAAGACCCCTCCTGCTGCATTTTCATTTGAGATGTTTGTGTGCGGCTCTGCAATTCCGTTCATCTCTGAATCAGGCATGACATTTTTGCCTTAAAATACAGATTTTCCTTACCATCTCACACCCTCAGGGGGGTGTGCACAAAAAAATTTGATTTAGGATTGCAACTGAAAATCGCAGTGCGAGTTCGCCGTGATAGTTGCTTGCACAAGCCAACTTGCAACTTGGATTTCCCCTACATGTCTTTTTTTTTAAATGTCCTTCTAAATGTTTCATCCCACACACCAACTTAATGGATTCTATAGAACATTGACTCTTTCATTAAAATGATTAGAAACTTAGGGGGAGATGTATCAAACCTTCTATATAGGATAAGTGTAGAAGTTGCCCCATATCAGCTTCTAGCTATCATTTTATTGAGTATACTTGATAAATGTGAGCTAGTCTGTGATTGGTTGCTATAGAAAACATCTGCACTTTCCCTCTTTAGAAGGCTTTATACTGTACATCTCCTCCTCAATGGTTGTCAAAACCTTTATTAATGTTACAAACGGGCAGATTGGGAACTGTCAATGGGTCAGGAAAAACTGATTCACCTACATTTTTGTAGCACATGGCGCAAGATACTCTCGCTCAACTACCTACTTTTCCCAATATTGTTCATCTTATTGGCATTGCCATACAAAGAAACTCACAGGGGTACTGTTTATTATTTAGCTAATTTACTAATGTGAGAGGTTTTAGAAGCTGAGATGTTGCCCATAGTAACCAATCAGAGTCTACTTAACATTCAACTAGAAGTTCTAGATGATAATAGCTAGAATCTGATTGGTTGCTATGAGCAACATCTCCACTTCTAAAAACTCTAACTTTAATAAATATACCTCACAGTGAAACTAGATTAGTACTTTTGTCACAAAGAAATTGGTGCAAAGTCATAGATTAAGCAGAATGACAAGTGGCCCGAGACATGGCACAGTTGTACGTATTGGAACTCTGGGCCTGATTCAGACCCATTCGCAAACGCTGAGCGCTCGCAACCGGGTCGATGGTGGCCCAGAGCGCATGCGCACGACGGAGCCGGCTCCGTCGTGTGCATGCGTGAGACCCGGATAGAGACGGCCACTCCGTTGCTCTGGGTCTCGCAACAAAGGGGGCGAGCTGTCGATGTTGAGTGACAGCTCGTCCCCTTTGGTGGGCGGGCCAGGGGGGTGGCTGCCCAAACGGAGGCGTTGCCATGTGAACGCCTGCCATTTGGGGGCGGCCCCACTGACATCACGAGTGATGTCAGTGGAGAGAGTCTGGCTCTGTTAGAGCCGAAATCTCTCTGGGGCTTGCGGCAACGAGACCCTAACACAAGGGACTCGTCGCAAGCCCGATGGTCGCGATGGTCTTGACCATCGTGACCATCAACCTGGCAGCGCGCTATAGCTGTGGGTGGTCACCCACAGCTATGCGAGCGACCAGGAGGAAGCACAAACAAAAAAAGAAAAACGCCCTGCTTCAAGTGTCCGGCTCTAAATCAGAGCCTCTGTCTTTTTCCTTTTTCCTCAGATTATTTTACCAAGATTAGTGTCACACACTGAAGTACATGAAATGCCAGTGCCACTAGCCAGTGTATCTTTCTACATGAAATGGCGGTGGTACTAGTCAGTGTATCCTTGTACATGAAATACCAATGCCACTTGCCAGTGTATCCTTGTACTTGAAATGCCAGTGCTACTAGTCAGTATACCCTTGTACATGAAATGCCAGTGCCACTAGTCAGTATACCCTTGTATATTAAATGCCAGTGCCACTAGCCAGTGTATCCTTGTACATGAAATGCCAGTGCCACTAGCCAGTGTATCCTTGTACATGAAATGCCAGTGCTACTAGTCAGTGTATCCGTGTACATGAAATGCCAATGCCTCTAGTCAGTGTATCTTTGTACATGAAAAGCCAGTGCCACTAGCCAGTGTATCCTTGTACATGAAATGCCAGTGCCTCTAGTCAGTGTATCCTTGTACATGAAATGCCAATGCCTCTAGTCAGTGTATCTTTGTACATGAAATGCCAGTGCTACTAGTCAGTATACGCTTGTACATGTAATTCCAGTGCCACTAGCCAGTGTATGCTTGCATGAAATGCCAGTGCCACTAGTCAGTATACCCTTGTACATTAAATACCAGTGCTAATAGTCAGTGTACCCTTGTACATGAAATGCCAGTGCTACTAGCCAGTGTAACCTTGGACATGAAATGCCAGTGCCACTAGTCAGATATGTTCCCTAGTACATGTAATGCCAGTGATACTAGTCAGTATACCCTTGTACATGAAATGCCAGTGCCACTAGCCAGTGTTTCCCTATACATGAAATGCCAGTGCCACTAGCCAGTGTATCCTTGTACATGAAATGCCAGTGCCACTAGTCAGTGTATCCTTGTACATGAAATGGCAGTGCTACTAGTCAGTATACCCTTGTACATGAAATGCCAGTGCAACTTGCCAGTGTATCCTTGTACATGAAATGCCAGTGCTACTAGTCAGTATTCCCTTGACATGAAATGCCAGTGCTACTAGTCAGTATACCCTTGTACATGAAATGCCAGTGCTACTAGTCAGTATACCCTTGTAAATGAAATGCCAGTGCCACTAGCCAGTGTATCCTTGTATATGAAATGCCAGTGCCACTAGCCAGTGTATCCTTTTACATGAAATGCCAGTGCCACTAGTCAGTGTACCCTTGTACATGAAATGCCAGTGCCACTAGCCAGTGTATCCTTGTACATGAAATGCCAGTGCCACTCGCCAGTGTATCCTTGTACATTAAATGCAAGTGCCACTAGCCAGTGTTTCCTTGTACATGAAATGCCAGTGCCACTAGCCAGTGTATCCGTGTACATGAAATGCCAGTGCCTCTAGTCAGTGTATCCTTGTAGATGAAATGCCAATGCCTCTAGTCAGTGTATCTTTGTACATGAAATGCCAGTGCCACTAGTCAGTCAACCCTTGTACATGAAATGCCAGTGCTACTAGTCAGTATACCCTTGTACATGAAATGCCAGTGGCACTAGCCAGTATATCCTTGTCCTTGAAATGCCAGTGCTACTAGTCAGTATATGCTTGTACATAAAATGCTAGTGCCACTAGGCAGTGTATCCTTGCATGAAATGCCAGTGTCACTAGTCAGTTTACATTGTACATGAAATGCCAGTGCTACTAGTCAGTGTACCCTTGTACATGAAATGCCAGTGCTACTAGTCAGTATATCGTTGTACATGAAATGCCAGAGCCACTCGCCAGTGTATCCTTGTACAATAAATGCAAGTGCCACTAGACAGTCTTTCCTTGTACATGAAATGCCAGTGCCACTAGCCAGTGTATCCTTGTAAAAGAAATGCCAGTGCCACTAGTCAGTGTACCCTTGTACATGAAATGCCAGTGCCAGTAGCCAGTGTATCCTTGTACATGAAATGCCAGTGCCACTAGTCAGTTTACCCTTGTACATGAAATGCCAGTGCCACTAGCCAGTGTATCATTGTCCATGAAATGCCAGTGCCACTAGTCAGTGTACCCTTGTACATGAAATGCCAGTGCCACTAGCCAGTGTATCCGTGTACATGAAATGCCAGTGCCACTAGTCAGTGTACCCTTGTACATGAAATGCCAGTGCCACTAGCCAGTGTATCCGTGTACACGAAATGCCAGTGCCACTAGCCAGTGTATCCTTGTACATGAAATGCCAGTGCCACTAGTCAGTGTTCCCTTGTACATGAAATGCCAGTGCCACTAGTCAGTGTATCCTTGTACATGAAATGTCAGTGCCACTAGTCAGTGTACCCTTGTACATGAAATGCCAGTGCCACTAGCCAGTGTATCCTTGTACATGAAATGCCAGTGCCACTAGTCAGTGTACCCTTGTAAATGAAATGCCAGTGCCACTAGCCAGTGCACCTTGTACATGAAATGCCAGTGCTACTAGTCAGTGTATCATTGTACATGAAATACCAATGCCTCTAGTCAGTGTATCCTTGTACATTAAATGCCAGTGCCACTAGTCAGTGTAACCTTGTACATTAAATGCCAGTGCTAATAGTCAGTGTATCATTGTACATGAAATACCAATGCCTCTAGTCAGTGTATCTTTGTACATGAAATGCCAGTGCCACTAGCCAGTGTATCCTTGTACATGAAATGCCAGTGCCTCTAGTCAGTGTATCCTTGTACATGAAATGCCAATGCCTCTAGTCAGTGTATCTTTGTACATGAAATGCCAGTGCCACTAGTCAGTCAACCCTTGTACATGAAATGCCAGTGCTACTAGTCAGTATACCCTTGTACATGAAATGCAAGTGCCACTAGCCAGTATATCCTTGTCCTTGAAATGCCAGTGCTACTAGTCAGTATATGCTTGTACATAAAATGCCAGTGCCACTAGCCAGTGTATCCTTGCATGAAATGGCAGTGTCACTAGTCAGTATACCATTGTACATTAAATGCCAGTGCTACTAGTCAGTGTACCCTTGTACATGAAATGCCAATGCCTCTAGTCAGTGTATCTTTGTACATGAAATGCCAGTGCCACTCGCCAGTGTATCCTTGTACATTAAATGCAAGTGCCACTAGCCAGTGTTTCCTTGTACATGAAATGCCACTGCCACTAGCCAGTGTATCCGTGTACATGAAATGCCAGTGCCACTAGCCAGTGTATCCTTGTACATGAAATGCCATTGCCACCAGCCACTGTATCCTTGTACATGAATTGCCAGTGCCACTAGCCAGTGTATCCTTGTACATTAAATGCCAGTGCCACTAGTCAGTGTATCCTTGTACATTAAATGCCAGTGCCACTAGTCAGTGTATCCTTGTACATGAAATGCCAGTGCCATTAGTCAGTGTACCCTTGTACATGAAATGCCAGTGCCACTAGCCAGTGTATCCTTGTACATGAAATGCCAGTGCCACTAGTCAGTGTACCCTTGTACATTAAATGCCAGTGCCACTAGCCAGTGCACCTTGTACATGAAATGCCAGTGCTACTAGTCAGTGTATCATTGTACATGAAATGCCAGTGCTCTTAGTCAGTGTACCCTTGTACATGAAATGCCAGTGCCACTAGCCAGTGCACATTGTACATGAAATGCCAGTGCCACTAGCCAGTGCACCTTGTACATGAAATGCCAGTGCTACTGGTCAGTGTATCATTGTACATGAAATGCCAGTACTACTAGTCACTATACCCTTGTACATTAAATGCCAGTGCCACTAGCCAGTGTATCCTTGTACATGAAATGCCAGTGCCACTAGCCAGTGTATCCTTGTACATGAAATGCCAGTGCCAGTAGCCAGTGTATCCTTGTACATGAAATGCCAGTGCTACTAGTCAGTATACCCTTGTACATGGAATGCCAGTGCTACTAGTCAGTATACCCTTGAACGTGAAAGGCCATTGCCACCAGCCAGTGTATCCTTGTACATGAAATGTCAGTGCCACTAGTCAGTGTATCCTTGTACATGAAATCTCAGTGCCACTAGTCAGTGTATCCTTGCACATGAAATGTCAGTGCCACTAGTCAGTGTATCCTTGTACATGAAATGTCAGTGCCACTAGTCAGTGTACACTTGTACGTGAAATGCCATTGCCACTAGGGGTGAGCATCGGCCACTTTTCGTGGTTTGTGTTTTGGTTTTGGATCTGGATCTTTCTTCGTGTTTTGGATCTGGATTGGTTTTGCCAAAACCACCCTTCCGTGTTTTGGGTTCAGGGTTTTGTGTTTTGGATCTGTATTTTTTTGAAAAAAAGAATAAAAATAGCTAAAATCACAGAATGTGTTGGTTTTTCTGCTCCTATGCTATTATTAACCTCAATAACCATAATTTCCACTAATTTCAAGTCTATTCTGAACACCTCACACCTCACAATAGTGTTTTTATGTCCAAAAGGTTGCACCGAGGTAGCTGGATGACTATGCTAAGCGACACGAGTGGGCGGCACAAACACGTGACCCATCTAGGAGTGGAACTGCAGTGGCATACAGGATGGCAGTTTGAAAAACTAGGCCCCAAACAGTACATAATGCAAAGAAAAAAAAGAGGTGCAAGATGGAATTGTCCTTGGGCCCTCCCACCCACCCTTATGTTGTATAAACAGGACATGCACACTTTAACAAACCAATCATTTCAGCGCCAGGGTCTGCCACACGACTGTGACTGAAATGATTGGTTCGTTTGGGCCCCCACAAAACAAACTGGCAATTAATCTGTCCCTGCACAAACTGGCTCTACAGAGGCAAGATGTTGTCCTCATTCTCCTCATCCACCGATTCCTCACCCTCTTCAGAGTTGTGTACATCCTGATCCTCACAGAGTATTAACTCGTCCCCGCTGGAATCCACCACCACTTGTTCCTCTGTACGTTCTGTAGGCTGGTCTCCCTGGAAGAGTTGGTAATTCATTTTTATGAACATCATCTTCTCCACATTTTGTGGAAGCAGCCTCCTACGCCTTTCGCTGACAAGGTTCCCGGCTGCACTAAACACTCTTTCGGAGTACACACTGGAGGGGGGGCAACTCAGGTAAACTAGAGCCAGTTTGTACAGGGGCCTCCAAATTGCCTCTTTTTCCTGCCAGTACAGGTACGGACTGTCTGACATGCCTACTTGGATGCTGTCACCGATGTAATCCTCCACCATTCTGTCAATGGTGACAGTATCATATGCAGTGACAGTAGACATGTTAGAAATTGTTGCCAGGTCCTTCAGTCTGGACCAGATGTCCAAACTTGGTCCTGCCTGCCCTGCATCACCGCCAGCGGGTTGCTTAGGATACCTAAGTTTTTTCCTGGCAGTCCCAGTTGCGGGAGAAAATGAAGAAGGAGCTGTTGACGTGTCATGTTCCGCTTCAGCTGACAGTGTTTTCACCAGCAGGTCTTTGCACCTCTGCAGGCTTGTGTTGGCCAGAAAGAGAGACACCACATAGGCTTTAAACCTAGGATCGAGCACGGTGGCCAAAATGTAGTGGTCTGATTTCAACAGATTGACCACCCTGGAATCCTGGCAAAGCTAATGAAGGGCTTCATCCACAAGTCGCACATGCCGAGCGGAATCGCTCCATCTTAGCTCCTCCTTCACTTTCTCCAGCTGCTTCTGCAAAAGCCTGATGAGGGGAATGACCTGGCTCAAGCTGGCAGTGTCTGAACTGACTTCACGTGTGGCAAGTTCGAAGGGTTGGAGAACCTTGCACAACATGGAAATCATTCTCCACTGCGCTTGAGTCAGGTACATACACCCTCCTTTGCCTATGTCATAGGTGGATGTATAGGCTTGAATGGCCTTTTGCTGCTCCTCCATCCTCTGAAGCATATAGAGGCTTGAGTTCCACCGTGTCACAACCTCTTGCTTCAGGTGATGGTGAGGCTGGTTCAAGAGTGTTTGCTGGCGCTCCAGTCTTCGGCACGCAGTCGCTGAATGGCGAAAGTGGCCAGAAATTTTTCGGGCCACCCAAAGCATCTCCTGCACGCCCCTGTCACTTTTCAGCAAATTCTGCACCACCAAGTTTATTGTGTGAGCAAAACATGGGACGTGCTGGAATTTGCCCAGATGTAATGCCCGCACAATATTGGTGGCATTGTCAGATATCACAAATCCCCAGGAGAGTCTAAGTGGGGTAAGCCACTGGGCGATGATTTCCCTCAGTTTCTCTAAGAGGTTGTCGGCGGTGTGCCTCTTACTGAAACCGGTGATACACAGCGTAGCCTGCCTTGGAACGAGCTGGCGTTTCTGAGATGCTGCTACTGGTGACGCTGCTGTTGTTGCTGCATAAGGTGATACATCTACCCAGTGGGCTGTCACAGTCATATAGTCCTTAGTCTGCCCTGTTCCACTTGTCCACATGTCCGTGGTTAAGTGGACATTGGGTACAACGGCATTTTTCAGGACACTGAGTACACTTTTTCTGACGTTTCTGTACAGTCTTGGTATCGCCTGCCTAGTGAAGTGGAATCTAGACGGGATTTGGAACTGGGGACACACTACCTCCATCAATTGTCTAAATCCAACTGCACTAGTGGCGGATACCGGACGCACGTCTAACACCAACATAGCATTCAAGGCCTCAGTTATACGTTTTGCTTCAGGATGACTGCTGTCGTACTTCATCCTCCTCGCTAAGGACTGTTGGAGGGTCAATTGTTTAGTAAAAGTAGTGGTGTTCCTACTTCCTCTCTGGGATGATGAATGACTCACAGCAGCAGCAACAGCAGCAGCGGCAGCAGTAGGCGTAGCAATGCAGGATCCTCCGGAGGAATCCCGGATAGGAGAGTCAGTCATGCCAGAGACATGGCCTGCAGGACTACTTCCGATCCTGACTAAGGAGGAAATTGACGGTGTGGTTTGCAGGCACTTGGATACAACAGGACAACGGGATTTAGGTGTCCCTGGACTGCTTACGGTCTTAGCCAAAAGTTCTGAACTTGACAGTAACTTTTTATGAACGCGCTGCACGTGCCGTATAATGGAGGATGTTCCTAGGTGGTTAACATCCCTACCCCTACTTATTTCACCTTTACATATGGTACATATGGCAAGACAGTTGTTGTCCGGATTTGGATAGAAATATTGCCAGACCAAAGAGGTGGAATGTTTGGTCTTCTGCCCAGGCATGACCGTATTGGGCTTTTTCATCCCACGGACAACAACTGTCTCCCCCGGAGCCTGATTTAAACAAACCACATCACCATCAGAATCCTCCTCGCCAACTTCCTACTCAGCGCCAGCTACACCAGTATCCTCATCCTGTTGTACTTCAACAGTGACATCTTCAATTTGCATATCAGCAAGTGGACTGTGGGTGCTCCTTTCAGCACTTGCAGGGGGCGTGCAAATGGTGGAAAGAGCCACCTCTTCCCGTCCAGCGATGGGAAGGTCAGGCATTGTAACCGCCACCACGCTTGGACTCTCCTTGGGGATTTGTGATATCTTCTTAGAACGCACAGTTCTTCACTGTGCTTTTGCCAGCTTAACTCATTTGATTTTTTTAGCGGGAGGAGGGCTTCCATCGTCATGTGAAACTGAACCACTAGTCATGAACATAGGGAAAGACCTTAGCCGTTCCTTGCCACTCCGTGTCATAAATGGCATATTGGCAAGTTTACGTTTCTCTTCAGATGATTTAAATGTTTTTTTTAAGGTCATTTTCCTGAACTTTGCCATTTGGGATTGTATGTGCCCTCTACTATGACATTGGGCATCGGCCTTGGCAGACGACGTTGATGGCATGTTATCGTCTATGTCATGACTAGTGGTAGCAGCTTCAGCACTAGGAGGAAGTGGTTCTTGATCTTTCCCTATTTTATTTTTATCTGAGAAAGTTTGGTCCTCCATTTATATTATATTGATTTGATATATACGTGCGCCTAAGGCGCACAAAAACACAGAAAATATTTTTTTATTTTTGCTGGAGAGTAGTGCACTTTGTAGGTTACACCACCCTTTAAGAAATGAGCCAGCCGGCTCTTTACTTATGGGACACAGGCGCACGCTTGGCGCTGCTCCTTTGTTGATGCACGTGCAGCCACAGTGCACACAATTCACAAACACAGAAAATATTTTTTATTTTGTTTGGAGTGCACTTTGGGGGTTACAGCACCCTTTAGCGGTCAAGCCAGATGGCCCTTTACTTATGACACAGGCGCACGCTTGGCACTACTTTGTTGATGCACGTGCGGCTACAGTGCACAATTCACAAACACAAAATATATATTTTTTTTGTTTGGAGTGTACTATGGGGGTTACAGCACCCTTTAATGGACAAGCCAGCCGGCCCTTTACTAATGGGACACAGGCGCACGCTTGGCGCTGCTCCTTTGTTGATGCACGTGCAGCCACAGTGCACACAATTCACAAACACAGAAAATATTTTTTATTTTGTTTGGAGTGCACTTTGGGGGTTACAGCACCCTTTAACAGTCAAGCCAGCAGGCCCTTTACTTATGACACAGGCGCATGCTTGGCACTACTTTGCTGATGCACGTGCGGCTACTGTGCACACAATTCACAAACACAGAAAAAATATTATTTTTTTTTGCACTTGGGGGGGAGCACCCCTGATGGACAGAGCACCCCCTGGACAAGAGTACCCCTTTAGGACTGGGACACTGCACAGGACTTTGGAATGGACACAGCCCCTATGGACAACTGACTGCACAACACAGTCCAGCCAGCCCCTATGGACTTTGGAGGAGTGGACACAGCCCCTATGGACAACAGCAGCGCAGCACAGCACAGCACAGCACAACACTACACTGCACTACACTACACAGCCCAGCCAGCCCTAACTCCCACCCTCCCTCTTCACTGTCCACAGCCGAGTGAGAAAATGGCGCCGACGCGAGTACCTTATATAGAATCCAAAACCCGCGTGACCCGGAAGGCGGGATGATGATGTTTTGCCTCGATTTCAGATCAGAGTCAGGCGGGAAAAGTCGAGCCTGACTCGGATCGGCCTCGGATCGGGGGGGGCTCGGGGGGGTTCGGATTCCAGAAATCCAAACGCGCTCACCCCTATTTGCCACCAGCCACTGTATCCTTGTACATGAATTGCCAGTGCCACTAGCCAATGTATCCTTGTACATGAAATGCCAGTGCCACTAGCCAGTGTATCCTTGTACATGAAATGCCAGTGCCACTAGTCAGTGTATCCTTGTACTTGAAATGCCAGTGCCACTAGTCAGTGTACCCTTGCACATGAAATGCCAGTGCCACTAGCCAGTGTATCCTTGTACATGAATGCCAGTGCTACTAGTCAGTATACCCTTGTACATTAAATGCCAGTGCCACTAGTCAGTGTATCCTTGTACATGAAATGCCAGTGCCACTAGTCAGTGTACCCTTGCATTCAACTTTTGTTGCATTATGTCGAAGCTGGATAATTGGCTGCGACAAGACCACCTTAAAATTAGATCGTAAAGACGCCATCTTGCGACTGGCCGCAAGACGCCATTTTAGAAAATGAGATTGCAAGACACCATTTTTCGAATGGCGGCCCAAGCGCCATTTTAGGTAAACTCACACTTAAGTACATATGGCGATATTACTATTAGCATCATGCAATTGCATCTTTCACCATTTCTCATACACACATTAATACGCACAATTGCGCTGTTAACTAGCGCATATTAGCGAATGCATAAGATCCTGTATGAAAACGCTGTTTTTTAGCTTCTTCACAGGTGTGTGGGTGCTGCCGTTTAAATCGTCCACAGGTAAGTGAAAGTATCTTGACTGTCTTTCACCAGTTAAAATCTTTATTGAAAAACGTAGGAGTTGTCTCAGAATGGGAGCCATGCAAACAATAGAGATGTTAGACAATGATGTTCTGCTAATGGAAGCGCCGCCTGGATCGGCCCGTCGTATTATGCATACTAAGTACGGTACTTATGCAATAAGGTATTGTGATGTATGGTTTAAAATGACGATGAAGTATGTTAGACTGTTTCCCAGAATTGGTAGTTTTGATAAAGATGTATTAGATAATGTCCGGGACCACATCAGTCTGATGCGCTCCCGAGAGAAAAAGGTAAAATATTATGAATGTTTAAATTTGTGGCAGCATGAAGGGGATGCGTGGCTTAAAAATGCGCAAGCGACGCAAACTAGTGTTGCGAGCGCATTGCCAGAAAATACACCCGAGGCGCTAAATTGCAATGCATGCGAGCCGCAAAATGACGCGCACGTGCGGCCAGGTAGCGTTGCAGAAGGTATTGTCAGCAGTTCACGCACACCACCTCCACCTTATGTGGAAGGGAGTGCAAGTACAGTTATCGAAAAAAAACATAAAAATTTAACAAGCAATTTGTACCCTCTCTTAAGCAACC
Source organism: Taudactylus pleione (assembly GCA_031769625.1). Taxonomy (NCBI): domain Eukaryota; kingdom Metazoa; phylum Chordata; class Amphibia; order Anura; family Myobatrachidae; genus Taudactylus; species Taudactylus pleione. The sequence goes on from JAUIMM010000006.1 coordinate 12,230,776, forward strand.
ATAAAGAAAATGTTCATGATTGTAATGTCTGCCATTTCCCATGCTGTACAAATTATAGATGCTGTACCACGACAATCACGAGTGGTGCCGCCATCTCCATCGGTAACAGCAAGGGAAGTGCTAACACCCTCTGCACCCGTAGAGGAAGTTGTTAATACCATACGTAGCAGCAACAGATTAAACCCCCAGCCAGGTAACAAGGTCAAAGGTAGCAGCGCTACCGGTCTGCATCCCATTCGGACAATAACCGTTCCGAATGGAAATGCAGATGCGAACGGTGTAGTGCCCACACGGGAAGTGGTAATGCATTGTCCTTGGATAAGAGCAGATCTAAATTCCATCATAAATGATTACCCCGATCCCAAAAAGGAACTAGCCAAATGTCAAAGATTTTTGAGGAATTTGGGTACTTCTCATGAACCAACTAATAAAGATTGGCGTGTGGTGTTAAGGGCCTGTCTACCATGCAATACCGACGTGACAAAATTTATCACGGATTGTGTGTTGGATGGTGATGTTCCCTTAACACACCAAGTAAACCAAGGTAACATTTCCCTCATTGTAACTCAATTGGGTATATATTTCCCAGTAGTAGTTAACAGGAACAAAATTTTCACCATAAAGCAAAAGGAGAGTGAATCTGCAGAAGATTATTGCGACCGGGCTCTGCAGACTATCACCCAGTACACTGGGTTAGAGGATATTAAAGATAGCACTCACCACAGGGGAATGATAGTCACCATACTCAGGGATGGTCTTAAAGAGAACCTAAAGACCTGGTTTCAGACCTCGCAGCCTGGCTGGAGGGGAGTCACTATAGATACACTCATAGAATCTGCCATAGAACATGATAAGAACATCTCAAAGAGGAGAGCGGCCCAGAGTGAAAAACTAATGGCTGTCAGTATCCAAGCTCTGGAAGGAATGACGGTAACATCACAGCCAACAGACACACTTGCATCTACACACACATTTACACCTGAACAGTTATATGCCCTCACTAATCCCACGCAACAGCAAACACAGCTCTATTCCACTAACCCTACACAACCACAGGTCCCATACTACTCACAAACTTCATACCCCCCACAATACCCTTATCCTCCATATCCCTACCCATATCCATCACCTTTTCCCCCTGCTCAAACCTCACAACAACCCGTGTCTTCATCCGATCCACGAACATGTTTTAATTGTAACCAGCCAGGACATTTAAGTAGAAACTGCAGAGCAAAAAGGGTAGGAGCCCCAAATCAGGGAAAACCTGCATATCCCCATAAGGGATATGCACAGAGACCAGCAAATGTCCAACAGGCACCAGATCCAATAGTAGCCATTCATGCTTTTTTGAAGAATGGAAGCCAACGCTAGGGGACAGGTCATACCTGTAGTCTACAGATAGTCAGGTTAACGGGAAGTACTAGGGAAGAACCGGTCATGATGGTTGATGTAGCTGGTACTAAATATCCTTTTCTTGTAGACACAGGGGCGACCAGGTCAGTGATAAAATCTACGAGACAATGCCAACAATGGGTGTAAAAGGTAAAGAGGAACGTTATCCTTTAACAAAATCCACAGAGGTTAGTATCGGGCCGCTGCATACCAGGCATTCTTTCCTTCTGGCTGCTGTGGCTCCTACTAACCTGCTGGGTAGAGATTTGTTATGTAAGATGGGATGTGTTATATATTGCACCCCTGATTTCTAGATATTCCAGGGACAGTTGTGCACGAGGTGCTGGATATGTTCGACACTCCCCAAAGGATAATGTATCACTCTACCAGTTTAAATGAAAATCCATCTCAGGTAGATCAAATGTTGTCCCAAATTCCAGATTCCCTTTGGACTAAGGATGGAGAGGACAATGGATTAATGGCAAACGTAAGCCCCGTAATGGTAAATTTAAAATGCGGTAGGCAAGCTCCAAAAATTCCCCAGTACCCACTAAAACAGGAGGTAGAATTAGGGGTTTTTCCAATAATTGAGCGATTATTGCAACAGGGAATTTTAGTTCATACAGCTAGTGTAGCCAACAGTCCCATCTTTCCGGTGAAGAAGAGTGGTGGGAGGGGTTATAGGCTGGTACAGGACCTTAGAGGTGTTAATAAGGTAGTAGAGAGCCAATTCCCCGTAGTGCCAAATCCAGCTGTCATTCTTATGCAGATCCCACCAAATGCAACCCATTTCACTGTCATTGACCTCTGTTCTGCTTTCTTCTCTGTGCCTCTCCACCCTGACTGTCAGTATTTATTCGCATTCACATAGAGAGGTGTACAATATACATGGACACGATTGCCCCAAGGTTTCATAGACAGCCCTAGTATCTTCTCCCAGGCATTGCATGACTGTTTACAATCTTTTCAACCTGCCAATGGATCTGTTCTAATTCAATATGTGGATGATTTATTACTATGTTCAGATTCGTTTATGTCATGTTTGAATGATACTAACTTTTGTTGCTTCATCTCTCGCATAAAGGACACAAGGTTGCTAAGGACAAACTACAGCCGTGCCAATCCAGAGTAAAATATTTGGGGCACTGCCTAACTCAGGGGCTACGACATCTCACAAACTGCCTACGTCTAGCTATTCTTATTGCTGGACGAGACTACATTTACCAGCATGTATAGCGGAATATCTCTACCTCCATACCCCTGTATTTCTCTTTATTTCTATTTATTTTTATTACCATTGATAGGCAGTTTGTTTTGATAACTTCTAATATCCTCTGCAACATGTGGATTAGATTCTGCACCTTACTCAATTCTTGTATAGACTTGCAATTACGATATTTATTCTATGAGTTTTATTTAGAGACAATGTGGGGTGATTGAATATTTATTTCTCCTCTGGTCATTATGATACTTATTGCTGTATCAATTTTGGATTAACTATCAAGCCATAATAAAACTACATTATCCAGTGTGCGTAGCGTCACACTGTTATGTGTCTCTAATACATGATCTAGTAGGGCGGAACTGTGTAACCGCCCGTCAAATGAATGTTAAAACAGCGCGGAGTTAGACTACATAAACCAGCATGCATTGCGCTAGCTGGTTGGTTGACTCTGAACATATGATCTGGTAGGGCGGAATTGCGTAACCGCCGTCAATTGATCAAAACGGTACGGGATTTGACTACATTAACCAACATGCATTGCGCTGGATGTCATCCTATTGGTGCTTTGACTGATCAGCTGAGACCGATGGAGGCGTTGCCCTTTGGTGAGCTACCGCCTACTAGAGAATCATAGGTTGCTGAGATAATGGTGTAGGGTATTTATACAGAAGTAATACAATTATGAGATGTGGATGAGGTGAACAAGCCCTCAGCCGGGCGAAACGCGCGTCCTTCCATACTTATTTTTGCACAATTGTCCAGCCAGCACATGGGTTGGACTTTCTCTGGAAACTGATAGCAGGAGCGGTATTGTATACGCACCATCACACAGCAGAGTCTCTCTATTGCATGGTTCAGTTGATTGTATTGATTTACATGTAGCATAATAGCGCTGTTGTGCTAACTATGTATATTTTTAGCTGAGCATGCTGAGATGTATATACATAAAGACCTAATGTACACAGGTTTTTCTTGACATGTATCTCGCTTCATACATATGCTGAGTGGTGTGATTTTGGACTAAATAATTAATATTGTCCACTAATTAATTAATTTATACATGGTTTGCTCCTGGCAGTAATACAGTAACACTACCTGTGTAATTTACTTATCGAAGCATTTGGCTATGTGGCTCTGTAGATATATTTACAATATATGCTTTGCCTTGTTATGGAACTGATAGGCTATATTAGCATATATTAACATCATGAGATATTATATACAGATTAAAGTTGCAAATAGAGTCTGCCTGTGCATTCTTTATTTGATTATGGTTACTTTTTCATCAAATGGACTGCTTAAATATAACTAGTCCTACATATATATTGGTCTGATCCATAAGTGTGTAATTTTTCCCATAATATCTACAGCCATACATTACTTGATTGCCCAATCTCATCTGATCTTGGAAGCTAAATTGTAATTGGCTTGATCAGTACTTGGGAGGTGACTTCCAGGTAAGACTAGGTGCTGTAGATAAAAATATAAAATATATAAATTGGGATTGTTTTTCCACTTGGTCAGACAATATTTTCTTCAGTTAACAGTATTACCTATTTTAACTATATTTAAAATGGGACTGTGCATATATTAATAAATTCGCCTTCAGAAATTTCTGTATATGATAACTGCTATATACAGGATGGACTTATACCATCCAATTCTAATTTTATAAATATCCTTTGGTACATTACAATTTTATTGATACTATTAAAAGTTATGTTTTAATGATATTAGTTATACTTTAAAGAGTGCCCCAGACCATAGCCCTACTTCTCTCTCCATACTTTGTGGACATCTCACAAATGACAGAATACAGGCCATACAGAACATGACACTGCCGCAGAATCAACAGCAAATTCATACCTTCTTGGGAATGTGGGGATAGGGTAGAATGTGGATCCCAGGTTTTTCTATTTTGGCCTTACCTTTACAGGACTTAGGCCCTCATTCAGAGCCGTACGCTCTGAGCAGAGCGCACGCTCTGAATGAGGGCCGGCCTCCATGAAAATGGAGCATCCTCCTGGACGCTCGTATAGCTGTGGGTCACCACCCACAGGCTATACGAGCGTGCATTTTGATGGCCGCGATGGTCGTGACCATCGTGACCATCGAAACCGCGAGCTGGAGCCTGCGGTTGAGGTTTTCAACCGCAAGCTCCGGAGTGATTTTGGCTCTATCAGAGCCAAAATCACTCCCACTGACATCACTAGTGATGTCAGTGGGCCGGCTTCTGACGGGAGGCGTTCCCGTGGGAATGCCCCCATCAGGGAGGCACGCCCCCGGCACGCCTACCAAAGGGGACGTGCTGTCAATCAACATCAACAGCACGCCCCCTTTGATCAGACACAACGAGCGAAGGACTTTCCTTCGCTCGTCGCATCTGGCGCATGCGCACGACGGAGCTCCCTCCGTCGTGCGCATGCTCAGTCCAGAACATCCACCCACTTGCGAGCGGACAGTCGCTCGCTAGTGGGTCTGAATCAGGCCCTTAGTCTTTTCCTCAAAGCCCGATCGTGTCATACACACAGAGGAATCAGAGCAGGCTTTCCTTAATCTTAAGGATAGTCTGACAAAAGCACCTGCATTGGGAATACCTGATTATGAAAAACCTTTTGATTTGTATTGTACGAAAGCCGATGGTTGTGCTGCAGGTGTCCTCACACAAAAACATGGTGATGCCAGTAGGCCCGTAGCATACTACAGTGCCCAATTGGACACTGTGGCAAGATCACTCCCCACCTGTTTGAGAAGTGTAGCAGCTACTGCTCTATTGGTGAGTAAAAGTGAGGACATAGTATTGGGTCATGATATGATTGTCTACACTCCCCACACTGTATCTGCTCTGCTGAACTCTGCTCAAACCAGACACGTTTCCTCAGCTAGGTTTACCAAATGGGAACTAGCTCTAATTGCACCTGCAAACATCACTGTTAAACATTGTAGTACGCTGAATCCAGCAACGTATTTACCATATGTACAACATGATGTACAAAGGGTGGAAGGGGACGAGTTGCTGGCGAGAGGTGAGTTCAGCGGACATAATGATGCACATGATTGTATGGAATATCTAAATCAGACCTTTACTGCTAGACCTGACATACGTGACACACCTTTACAGAATGTAGATGTGACTTTTTACACGGATGTGAGTTGTCATAGACAAACAGACACAGGTGAGTTATGTACAGGTTATGCTGTTGAAAATGACACAGACATCATAGAAGCTGATCCTCTTGGTCCTCCTCACTCAGCCCAGGTGGCAGAGTTAGTAGCACTAACAAGAGCGTGTGAATTGGCAGCAGGCAAGTCTGCTAACATTTACACTGACTCTAGGTATGCGTTCGGGGTGGTGCATGATTTCGGTGCTCTTTACCGTCTGAGAAATTTTATGACAGCAGCAGGCACACCAGTTGCACATTCCTGACACATAAAACATCTTTTAGAAGCAATCCAACTGCCCAAAGTGGTGGCAGTAATTAAGTGTAAAGCCCATACATGTGAGGATGATCTGGTGTCACAGGGCAACAACAGAGCCGATGAAGCTGCAAAATGGGCAGCAGGGTTAAAAATGTTTTCTCCAACTGAACAAATTATGGGCCTGATTCAGACCCACTCGCGAGCGGCTGTCCGCTCGCAAGTGGGTCGATGGTGTGCACTGTGCATGCGCACGACGGAGGGAGCTCCGTCAGGCGCATGCGCGAGACGCGACAAGCAAAGGACTTTCCTTCGCTCATTGTGTCTGATCAAAGGGGGCGTGCTGTCGATGTTGATTGACAGCACGCCCCTTTTGGTGGGCGTGCCGGGGGCGTGCCTGCCAGACGGAGGCGTTCCCAAGGGAACACCTACCGTCAGAAGCCGGCCCCACTGACATCACTAGTGATAGAGCCAAAATCACTCCTGGCCTTGCGGTTGAGAAACTCAACCGCAGGCTTCTGCTCGCACTGGCGATGGTCGCGATGGTCAAGACCATCGCGACCATCATCCTGCACGCTCGTATAGGCTGTGGGTGGTGACCCACAGCTATACGAGCATCCAGGAGGACGCTCCATAGTTATGGAGGTGGGCCCTGATTCAGAGCGAGCGCTCTGGTCAGAGCGTCCGGCTCTGAATCAGGGCCTATGTCTTTTCAAACAATTGATCTGCTGAAATTAATTGAGATGCAAAAATTGTGTTCAACTCAGGAAAAGTCCATCTGGAAATCCAAGGGATGTAGGCAAGAGTCCTCCGGGCTCTGGAGGGACGGACAAGGTAAGCCAGTAGCCCCCAAAGCATATTACCCCAGCCTGGCTGAGGCAGCCCATGGTCTGACTCATCTGGGAAAGCAAGGTATGTGTAAATTGGTGAGGGCATACTGGTGCGCACCAGGTTTTTGTTCCCAAGCAGAAAAGAGAGCAATTTCCTGTCTGACCTGCTTGAGGAAGAACATAGGGAAAATGATCCATACCGAACCATCCCACATTCCACCAACTGATGGACCTTTACAGGTAATACAAATTGATTTCATCCAATTACCACCCTGCAGGAACCTTAACTATGTGTTAGTGTGCACTGACGTATTTTCCAACTGGGTTGAGGCCTACCCAGCGGCCACTAATACTGCTGCGTTTACTGCCAAGAAAATAGTTCAGGAATTTGTATGCAGGTATGGTATCAATAAAATCATCGAGAGTGACAGGGGTACTCATTTCACGGGTGATGTTTTTCAAAATATGTGTAAGCTGATGGGTATTAATAGCCGACTTCACACCCCCTACCGACCGCAAGCCAGCACCAAGGTAGAGAGGATGAACGGGACTATTAAAAATAAGTTAAGTAAAATCATGGCAGAGACTGGACTAGGATGGCCAGAAGCGTTACCATTGGTTCTACATAGTATAAGGACCACTCCTAGACCCCCTCTAAATCTGTCCCCCTTTGAAATACTGTTCGGTAGACAACCTCATTTGATTATAAGTCCACAGGTAGACTTGAAGGGTAACAACGAGGTAACTGTAAGGTATCTTGTATCAATGAGTAAGCAGTTAAAACAACAGCAGCAGAAATTGAAATTGTTGTCCAATGATATGCCTGAAACTAACTGTCATGATGTTGAACCAGGAGAATATGTTATGATCAGAAATTTCTTGCGTTCAGGTTGTGTAACTGATCGGTGGGAAGGTCCATACCAGGTGCTGCTGACAAGTACTACATCTTTGAAGGTGGCTGAGAGAGATACCTGGGTCCATTATACTCATTGCAAAAAGGTCAATCAACCGGTGGAGAAACAAGTCGGAGACAAGGCTGATAGCGTGGACCTGTCTATCGCGAGCTTGTTCCGGGAGGATTGAAAAGATTGTAGTGAGATACTTGAACTAAAAGAAATCTGCAGGTCTTTGTTGTGACAATGGACTGGCCTGCTGTGTTCATTTTCATATTCTTTTCCAGAGTTTTCACCATTCTGGTTGGCTCGGGGATATCCGGTTTATGTAACAGGGGACCAATTGAGGAGATGGGAGCTGATGGCAGTGCTGATGGAATGGAGTCAGGAGGAGTGCAATGCCAATCAGGGGAGTGTCTGACCAATCTTAGTACTGTTATTGTTAAGAGAGCTATAAATCTGGATACTCGGGGATGGTGTGGAGGTTTATCGTCTGAAGATTCCTTAATTTGTGAGCTTTGTGGTCCCTAGTTGATGAGAACTGTATGCAACGGTGCCAGCCTAAATATAACCCGTATTGGGGTGGGTATCCTTTAGAGGATTATCATAGCATGGTAGGCAAAGTGTTAAAGCAAACTGATTGCTGGGTGTGTTCACATGTGCCACAGGGACAGCATAACGTAGGGTTGGTGCCATTTCCGCTGAATATCATGGAAATTTTAGAATTACAAAAAGGGAAAACATTGGATGGAAAATTCCTCTCATCCAAGCCACCTCATTTCAAACTCTATCAATTCCAAGTAGATAGATCACTTTTGTGTTTAAACATAACCAACCCCAATAAACCCGGGAGTTGGGAAGTGACGGGGAATAATCACACGATGACCGACAGCTGATAATGAGTCCATAAACCATGATCTGTTACGCTCAATTAAATCTAGTGGGAAACATTTTAGGTACCAGTACACATTGAGTTCCACAAAATAAATTATTGGTAATGTACCAGATGGTTATTGTGCTAAAATAATACAACCAGAGACTTGCATGTTCCAGATGGAAGACCCTGAGATAGGATTATGATATTGATGCATACTATTCCTTATGTTCTCCCCGATAATGTGTATTTTATATGTGGAAGAAAGATGTATAAGTGGCTCTCCCCGAGTTCCGAAGGTTTGTGTTACCTGGGAAGAGTAGTCCCAGAAGTTATGACCCTCACACATGTTGAAATGCTCGGTATCCATTAAAACACACCATCTCCATATCTTCACATGCAGTATGAACACAGAGGCAAAAGAAATATGATACCTGGTGACGTGCATAAAGCCACTCAGTTAATTAGTGAGACAACTGGCTTCCAAGTTTTAGTCGCACTGGATCCCACCAGAATCGCTCGGGGTACATTAAATTTTAGATATATTCAGGAACTTGCTAAATTGATAGATAATATCACCGAGATGTATGATGACACATTCAGGTATACAGGGAGAGAATTGCAAGCGTACAAAAAAGAACTTGTGCAACACAGGCTAGTGTTAAATTATTTAACTGCTGTTACTGGAGGGTACTGCGTAACTTTGGCCACCCAATTTGGAGTAAAATGTTGCATCTATGTCACCAATGTTCCCAACGACCCCAAGGAGGTGATAGACCGGAAGATGGATGAAAATTCTGCAGCTAAAATGGGAGTTTCATAAGAACCATAATGCTTCAGTGGCTGAAGTAGGGGAGAAGATAGAAGGATGGGTTTCATGGCTGAACCCAGTAAAATGGTTCTCAGGTCTAGGGGAATGGGTCCAGGAAGTAATCGCCAGCATAGTCAAATTCTCGATCCTTATACTGATTGTCACCATAATATTTGGCATATGTGTCCGGTGTGTTCCTATTGTGTTGAAGTGTGGAAAATGTAAAAATAAAGTAAAACGAAAGAATGAAATTATGATGGTGGCCAGTAATGACAATATGAATGTTGAGGTAAATATAGAACTGCATTACAACCCTGAACTAGGAAATACCATCATTTAATTTATTATATTTAGACCTGCATAGAATGTATTATTGAAATGTTATTTTTAAAACACCTCAGATAATGTAAAGTCTCAAATTCACCTTCAAGACTGCCTTTATAGGACTGGTGTATCCCCACACCTTTCACATGATCTTCCAAGATCCGCGGTGTGTGTATAACAGTAGTTTTATGTCCCCACTCAGAGACACGTTATTGATGGATTAGGAACCACCTTGTGCCATCTCATAATAACACTAAATAATATATAAATGTAAGCCTAAATTAATTTTTAAAATCAGATTGTGATAGCATGAGACAAAACCAGCTTAAAATTAGATTGTAAAGACGCCATCTTGTGACTGGCCGCCAGACGCCATTTTAGAAAATGAGATCGCAAGACGCCATTTTTCGAATGGCCGCCCAGGCGCCATTTTAGGTAAACTCACACTTAAGTACATATGACGATATTACTATTAGCATTAGCATCATGCGATTGCATCTTTCACCATTTCTCATACACACATTAATACGCTCAATTGCGCTGTTAACTAGTCGCATATTAGCAAATGCATAAGATCCTGTATGAAAACGCTGTTTGTTAGCTTCATGCGCATGCATCTGCCCCAAGTTAACTAGCGTCTTTATATCAAACCCCAAATACTTACACAGTACATATTCACATAAAAGGTCTCATAAGCTTTAAAGTATAAGATTCAAGTTTGTTCATTTATTATAATTGCTGTGAAATAAAGGTTATTTGGTAGCTAAGGTTTAATACATGATAAGTAAGTCATGTTTGATATTATACTGATCTGCACTCTTTCAACAGCATTCTGGTATCGTCAGTGTGAAGATCGCAACATGCATTCTCAACTTATGGACCGCAGAGACTTAAAGCACCGAAATGTACATTATATGACCAACTGTTAAGATGTGCATGAGGCAGGAAACCAGAGACAACCAGTTGTTAGAGGCTGGACTGTGTCTGTTTGAATCAACCTTTTAAATGCTCTGCAACAGATGCATCCTCTTTGGGAACCAATGGCATCAGCGACAAGCCTCTCTATTGTGTTGTCTGTTTCTGTGAGAGTATAAACTTGTGTGTTGTGACCCCAGTCTGAGTCTTCTTGCTGAATGCTGATAGACGGGGGTTTCTTGCTGATGCCTACATCTGGTCCAGAGCGCTGCGTATGTATAACTGTACTTGGGTCTGTATAATTCTTTGCGCTAAATTGTACTTAGATCATAGCGTGTAACTGACTGTACTTTTACTTGAAATATCGCTTTGTGCTTTGGAACCACAGGTTCAAGGTCTGGAGTCTTTATTTACTATATGACTGCATACGCAAAATAGCGTCATCCTTAGAGGTTTATAGGCAGGATATTAGAAGGTATAGGAAGGAGTGTATAGAAGTTCTAATTCAATATCCTTAATTAGTGATGCAAGTAATAGGCATATTTTGAGAAAGCGTCTCTGGCGCTTTGTGCAGCTAAGATGCTAAGTCTGTGGGCAGGGGTGTTTTAAGAGAGGAGGGGGCTCATGTGCAGCCTTCGTTTGGGCCCACTCCTCTCTGTTGGTGGCTTAGCGGCACTAAGCTCTGTAGATTCTGGCTTCATGCCAGAATCTATTGCGCATGCGCAGGTCTCCAGGAAAATGGCACCAGCCCCTACTTTCCTGGGAACATCTTTTCTATGCATGCGCAGATCACTAGGAAAAAGGCCGCGGCCATTTTCCCAGTGTGTTTGCTGCTCTGCAGTGCCAATCTGGTGCTGTGGAGCAGCACTTCAGGAATTGGTGGAGACATAAGTATAATTACCTTTGGGTGCAGGGTATGCAGTGTGGGTCCCCCTGGACAGAGGGGCCCGTGTGCACCGCACTCCTTGCACCCATTATAAAGATGGGTGGACTATAAGGTGCAATTTGAGCAAAGGTGTAAGTGGATGTCTGTAGGTAGGACAAAATGAATTGTAAGTTGAATAAACAAATGAAGTAGGTAGAAGTAGGTAGAATTATCACTCCAGCATCTCTCTAGCCATATTGATTGTAGGAGTGGCCAAAGCAACAATCAATGGTGACAACAATAGCAGGCTATTTAGGGACATATACAATACAGGGAGCATCCCAGAGTCTGATATATATAATACAGAGAACATCCCAGAGACTGCAATAGAATAGAGAGCATCCTAAGGACTGCTATATATCAGAGACAGCATCACAGTGACTCATATTCAACACATAGAAGAGACCAATATAGAATGCAGAGAGCATTACATACACTGTCTTACAATACAGAGAGCTTTCCAGAGACCACCATTCAATACAGAGATCATCCTTGTGATTACTTAAATCTAGAGAGTAGCCTTGTGACCACCTTACATTATAGAGAGTATGCCAGAGACCAATATTGTTACAGTTGTGAGGTATAAGTACCTGTTGCAAATGAATGAGACTCCATTATCTGGATGCAAGTGTTCGGTGTGGGCAAAGGACACGAGACAGCTGAGTCTGAGGTTACTTGTACATGGAAACAGCAGAAAAGTGGGTGCATGGTCAGTTGTAGAGGAGAGGTTAGTACACAAGTTTAGGAAACACAAGACAAAAAAGCAGTTTATGGATGACTTGCAAAGTGTGGTTAGTGGCAGAAGCAGAGGTCGGTATACAGGTGTTAATAATACAACCTGAGTGACAGTTTAAGGGTTAATAGCTTTGACATGGTAAAAAAAAACAAGCCAGAGATAGGTTCTAGTAGAGCATATGCAACAAATAAAAGCATGTAGAGGAGGTCCAAGGAATAAGGTCTAAGCAGGAGCAGTGGTCAAGGCACAGGAGACAGTCTGGCTAACAAGATTCATAAGGATCTTCTTGCAATAATCAAGCAAGGATTAAAGGGCAGATCTCCTCAAATAGGCTTACAAGGGGACAACAGGCAGGAGTAGTGCACATGGTCCTAGCTAGTGGACAAAGTATAAGCGTTTTGATGGGCAATGGTGGTGAACTGACACAATCTGTACTGGCAGGCAACCCACTGGTACCAGAACACCTGTACTGAATATGAACAACACCACACAGAGAAATCCTTGAACATGACAGCTGATGTTCTTTGACCCCCTAAGGCAAAATTTCAGCAAAAAGTACTCCAATGTGGTATACTGCTGAGGAGGTGATTATAAGCTCATACAGCCATAGAAAGTCACAGATACAAGCATCAATTTCCTCGTAGCTCTAGTAAGTGTATTTACATTAGAGTATGTAAAGAAAAGTTTCTGATATCTGTCACAGACCTACAAGTATTAATGGATCTGGTGCTATCAGCCAGTATTCACACAACCAGAGATATGGTTGGGGTGTCTAGCACATCAGTAACTTGTGCCAGGGAACCTGCAAGGAGGTTTGGACCCCTATGCTCTGGGTATGCAGGTTGGCATCCCCTGCTCTGGTTATTAGCATGATTACTAGAGGGAGCAATCACAAAGAGATGTCTTCAGGTTGGGGTCTGGTACACCTGAGGTCTTGTATAAACCAAGGGGATTAGGCAAAGAGGAGTCATGAACAAAGCCATAGGCAGGATACCAGGAGATCACTTACAGTACAGGCCACTGGGGCTATGCAAAGGAAAGTAACAAACCAGCTGGGTCATATCAGGGCTGGTCTTGCTCTATTTGCTGCTCTAGGCAATATTTTATGGGTGCTCCCTGTGTGCCAATTGTCCAACTGTATGCCACAGATCTAGTGCCTGATACTTTGGTGATCTAAGGTGATAATGAATGAAGGATGTTCACTGGGACCTTGCTGACCTTGAAAAGCTATACAGAAAAAAGAGCAACCACACCAGTTAATGACTGTCTCTTCTTGTTCTATTTATTACTTTAATAATTATTTTTGTAAATGAAGAGGTGCTACCCACTATAGTTGATAACAAGTGTTGAAACAAGAAACGATAGTGGAATGGTGCACTGTTCGTGTCTGAATAAAACTTAACTTTTAATTTATTATTTGTTTAAAAAGGAATATCTATTAATTCATTTACATAAAACATAATTTCAGGTGACATATTCTTGATCTGAAAATCAATGTCGAGGACTGTTTGGATAGACAACTATTAATAATTTAGTATAATACCTTCTTGTAATATTGATTGTTGCTATTACACTGTGTAATAGAATCTTCCACTATGCAGTCTATTATTGTTTGCAAAGATTCCTGTCTAACTACTTTGTTTCTTTCTACCTGGCAATTGTATCCAAATGACAGTGATAAAGTATCTGTTTAAAGCTTCCAAATGCACTGGTTATTTCTCCAGATGAACAGCTCACTGCAATCCTATATTTATAATGCAATCTTCTAGTTTTGTCTATCCCTATTAAACATTGCTTAGATCATATGAAGTGTAAGAGAAGCAATCAATATTACAAGAAGATATTATACTAAATTCATCATAGTTGTCTATCCAAAAAGTCCCCGACATTGATTTTCAGATCAAGAATATTTCACCTAAATTATGTTTTATGTAAATTAATTAATAGATATCCATTTTTAAATGAATAATGAATTAAAAGTTAATGTCAGACCCTGATATAGTTTGTCCTCAGCTAAGGGTTCAGTAGCCGGGGGGTTATGGTGAGTTGGTGGTAGGAGACAGAATGGCAGAATATAAGTCTTCATCATAGGCTACTTGCAGATGTTGACGAGACCTACTTCAAGGTGTGGAGTCTAATACACTTGATAGTGTTCAACAGTGACCCCTCCAAGCAGGATATGGGTTTCGCTGCACCAAGTGAACAGGTCGCAGCCCCCAGAGTAAGTATCTGGGAGTGGCAAGAAGACAAGGACAAGACTACGAATGTACTGGAGGAACAACTGGAAGGATCATCAGGATGAGCCAGATGCCAATAGTGATGGGAACAACTCTGGGTTTCCAGACAGAGTTCCGCCACGGGTAGCTGTACTGGGGAACTAGACACTAAATGGTGAAGAACACTGCTTCAGTGATTTGGTCGCTGAATAGCGATGGGTAACAGTGTGGAGGTTTTGATGATGTGCAATGGAGGTTTTTAGGTGACTGGGTATCCAGATGCTGAATAGTGATGGGCGACAGCTCGAATGAACCAGATGCTGAACAGCGATGTTAGCTGGCAAGGTATCCAGATGCTGAATAGCAATGTTAGCTGGTAAGGTATCAGACACTGAACAGCGATATTTAGCTGGTAAAGTATTGTCACATCCAGAGCGTCATTACCTGTTGGCTCGAGGCCTCTGCCTGTGCAAGTGCTCTGGAGCGGTCCTACTGGTTGGGGTGCTGGTTCCTGGAGGTTGGCGCGAGGTGCGCGAGGAGGTCCCGGGGGAACAGGCCATGCTGGTACAGGTAAGACTGGTAGCTTCTCCATGCTGAAGACTGCTGGGTGCCGCCATCTTGGTTTTGGGCATGTGACCTGAATGGGCCTATCAGGTTGGAGCTCTGCATGTGACTCTCAGCAGCCTATCTTGCACCTTCCCATGGTACTTAAGGGTGGTCAGCACACCCTCTAGTTGCCAGTGCTACATATTCTCAGCCTTGATGTGTGAGAGTTCTATGTGCTCCCTAGCCTTGGTATATTGCAGTCTCAGCAGTGTCTCATTTGTTTCCTGTCAGCATTCCAAGCAGTTCCCAGGATTCCTGCACCAGCTATACCCCACGTCTCACCTTCCACTTGTTACTGACCAGCCGCATGCACTCAGAACCCACTGCAGTTTACAGACCTCTGATCCTCAGCATACCTCTATTGGAATTTCTTCTCTGTCAGTTCATTACCAAGCACCTGTTTCTCTGCCTGAATTGGATTCATTCATTACCAGACACCAGCTTCTCTACTTCACATCTATTGGACTTTTATTCTCTGCCAGACATTTATCCTCAGTTCACCCATGGACTTTTGTTACAGTATTTATATATTTATATAATTCCTTGAATCTAAATACTTCCATTAAACCAGCTGCCTTTCAGTTTAAAAAAACCTTTCCTGCTTCGACTCCTGATTCCATCCTGGGTCCAAAAACCCCCCAGGCCCTGACAGTTATCCAGACACTGAATATTGATGGGAAACACGAAGGTTGCAACTAAATGGACAACACTAGGGAGTACTGTTGAGCCTAGGATGCAGTTTCAGCAAATAAACACTAGAGAAGCGAAATTGCACAGGCAACTTACTGTTACAAGAGTTGAACTAAAATACCCTTAGGTAACCGGTCATTGGTTGAATGAGGCAGGTGACCGACCGCAGGCTACCAGCAGAGGATACTAGTCAGATGACACGAACCAACATGGCAGCGCCCATGTCCACGTTAGTGGCAATCAAGACATGCACATGAGGATTCTAACAGACACTGTGGAGAATACTCAGCCACTGCTAGTTCCTAGGCCTGACATCCACACACCTCGGAGCACACAGGCGCCGGCGTTATGGTGAGTACTGGCCAGTCCCAGGCCGCATCCTGACAGTTACGTTTTATATAGACACGACCAGTGCTCCATTCCACTATCTTATTTCTTCTTTCAACACTTTTGACCTTGCAAAGCATCAGATCCTTTCTTGCCTCTCAGTGCTGGCTTAACGCTGTCTGTTACTTGACTCTTGCTGGACTTCTTTGCTGGACATCACCTGAACAGCAAATGGATTAGCAAGAGTCTATTTTCTGCCAGGGCTTAGGCATCCAGGAGTCTTCTGGCTTCCTTCTGCCGCCTCTTCTGCTGCATCTTTGGTGTTTATAGTTCCTCTTTGGGATAAAGTCAAGAAAATACTGCATGCATGCCCCTATAGCAGAAGAGAAATGTGCAAGACCTCAGAGAAAGCGTGAAGCACACTGAAGGTGCTAAAAGATATGCAGCATGTGGAAACTTGTAGGCCCAATTATTATGCCAGGTACTGCATTTTGTGACAATGTGGTACACTATGGAAGATAATTTTTCCTTTGAGGGAGAAGAATACAGGTTGATAAGCAGGAACAAGAATTTTCTTGAACTTAGTACTTAGCACAGCACCACCGCGTATAAATCCAGGTAACATATGGTCCATAGTACAATATTGTAACTTGCCTCTTAGGGGTATCACATATTTGCACCTCTTGCAGAGTGACATTGTTTGTCTAGGTGTTACAGTTACTTGTTACTTGCCCCCTTAAGTGTGCCAATCTTGAGGCATGACCGCATGTCATGCCTCCCGTTCTTGGCACACAGTTGGCTAACTCAGCACTCTGGCAGCTGCTGGGGGCAGCCCCCAGCCTCTCCTCTGCCTCTCTTTGAAGGGTGGCTACTCGGGGACACCATCTAAAGGGGTGACACCAAAAAAGCAGAGCAGCTCTGCTATTTTGGTGTCACCCGCTGCGGCTCACACCCCCATAGTGATGTCAGTGTATAGAAATGTGTAATATAAAACTTAATACACATTGCTGTATGTGCTCAGTTAGTAACAACGGTCATATATAAACATTGAATTTTTTCTCCCATTAAATGAGTACTGTATCAAATTTGATTAAACAAAATGGAAATATTGGGCCTGATTCAGTACGGATCGCAACTGCGATCACAATAGCGATTACGCATGCAGTCTCAATCCGAAGATATGCTTATGTCTGCGATCGCTATGCCATACGCAGGCTAACATAAGGACACCCCCTTACCTTACACACACCCGTAATTAGGGGTGTGCACCGGCCCCTTTTCGTGTTTTGTGTTTTGGTTTTGGATCTGGATCTTTCTTCGTGTTTTGGATCTGGATTGGTTTTGCCAAAACCACCCTTCCGTGTTTTGGGTTCTGGGTTTTGTGTTTTGGATCTGTATTTTTTTTTTAAAAAGCATAAAAACAGCTAAAATCACAGAATGTGTTGGTTTTTCTGCTCCTATGCTATTATTAACCTCAATAACCTTAATTTCCACTAATTTCCAGTCTATTCTGAACACCTCACACCTCACAATAGTGTTTTTATGTCCAAAAGGTTGCACCGAGGTAGCTGGATGACTATGCTAAGCGACACGAGTGGGCGGCACAAACACGTGACCCATCTAGGAGTGACACTGCAGTGGCAGACAGGATGGCAGTTTGAAAAACTAGGCCCCAAACTGTACATAATGCAAAGAAAAAAAAGAGGTGCAAGATGGAATTGTCCTTGGGCCCTCCCATCCACCCTTATGTTGTATAAACAGGACATGCACACTTTAACAAAGCAATCATTTCAGCGCCAGGGTCTGCCACACGACTGTGGCTGAAATGATTGCTTCGTTTGGGCCCCCACAAAACAAGCTGGCAATTAATCTGTCCCTGCACAAACTGGCTCTACGGAGGCAAGATGTCATCCTCATCCTCCTCATCCACCGATTCCTCACCCTCTTCAGTGTTGTGTACATCCTCATCCTCACAGAGTATTAACTCGTCCCCACTGGAATCCACCACCACAGGTCCCTCTGTACGTTCTGGAGCCTGGTCTCCCTGGAAGAGTTGATAATTCATTTTGATGAACATCATCTTCTCCACATTTTGTGGAAGCAACCTCCTACGCCTTTCGCTGACAAGGTTCCCGGCTGCACTAAACACTCTTTCGGAGTACACACTGGAGGGGGGGCAACTCAGGTAAAATAGAGCCAGTTTGTACAGGGGCCTCCAAATTGCCTCTTTTTCCTGCCAGTACAGGTACGGACTGTCTGACATACCTACTTGGATGCTGTCACCGATGTAATCCTCCACCATTCTGTCAATGGTGACAGTATCATATGTAGTGACAGTAGACATGTCAGAAATTGTAGCAAGGTCCTTCAGTCCGGACCAGATGTCCAAACTTGGTCCTGCCTGCCCTGCATCACCGCCAGCGGGTTGCTTAGGATAGCTAAGTTTTTTCCTGGCAGCCCCAGTTGCGGGAGAAAATGAAGAAGGAGCTGTTGACGTGTCACGTTCCGCTTCAGCTGACAGTGTGTTCTTTGCACCTCTGCAGGCTTGTGTCGGCCGGAAAGAGAGACACCACATAGGCTTTAAACCTAGGATCGAGCACGGTGGCCAAAATGTAGTGGTCTGATTTCAACAGATTGACCAACCTGGAATCCTGGCAAAGCGAATGAAGGGCTTCATCCACAAGTCCCACATGCCAAGCGGAATCGCTCCATCTTAGCTCCTCCTTCACTTTCTCCAGCTGCTTCTGCAAAAGCCTGATGAGGGGAATGACCTGACTCAAGCTGGCAGTGTCTGAACTGACTTCACGTGTGGCAAGTTCGAAGGGCTGGAGAACCTTGCACAACACGGAAATCATTCTCCACTGCGCTTGAGTCAGGTGCATACCCCCTCCTTTGCCTATGTCATAGATGGATGTATAGGCTTGTATGGCCTTTTGCTGCTCCTCCATCCTCTGAAGCATATAGAGGGTTGAGTTCCACTGCATCACAACCTCTTGCTTCAGGTGATGGCGGGGCAGGTTCAAGAGTGTTTGCTGGCACTCCAGTCTTCGGCACGCAGTCGCTGAATGGCGAAAGTGGCCAGAAATTTTTCGGGCCACCCAAAGCATCAACTGCACGCCCCTGTTGCTTTTCAGAAAATTCTGCACCACCAAGTTTATTGTGTGAGCAAAACATGGGACGTGCTGGAATTTGCCCAGATGTAATGCCCGCACAATATTGGTGGTGTTGTCAGATATCACAAATCCCCAGGAGAGTCTAAGTGGGGTAAGCCACTGGGCGATGATTTCCCTCAGTTTCTCTAAGAGGTTGTCGGCGGTGTGCCTCTTACTAAAACTGGTGATACACAGCGTAGCCTGCCTTGGAACGAGCTGGCGTTTCTGAGATGCTGCTACTGGTGACGCTGCTGCTGTTGCTGCGTAAGGTGATACATCTACCCAGTGGGCTGTCACAGTCATATAGTCCTTAGTCTGCCCTGTTCCACTTGTCCACATGTCCGTGGTTAAGTGGACATAGGGTACAACGGCATTTTTCAGGACACTGAGGACACTTTTTCCGACGTTTCTGTACAGTCTCGGTATCGCCTGCCTAGTGAAGTGGGATTTAGACGGGATTTGGAACCGGGGACACACTACCTCCATCAATTGTCTAAATCCCACTTCACTAATGGCGGATACCGGACGCACGTCTAACACCAACATAGCAGTCAAGGCCTCAGTTATACGTTTTGCTTCAGGATGACTGCTGTCGTACTTCATCCTCCTCGATAAGGACTGTTGGAGGGTCAATTGTTTAGTAAAAGTAGTGGTGTTCCTACTTCCTCTCTGGGATGATGAATGACTCACAGCAGCAGCAACAGCAGCAGCGGCAGCAGTAGGCGTAGCAATGCAGGATCCTCCGGAGGAATCCCAGATAGGAGAGTCAGTCATGCCAGAGACATGGCCTGCAGGACTACTTCCGATCCTGACTAAGGAGGAAATTGATGAGGAGGGAGTTGACGGTGTGGTTTGCAGGCACTTGGATACAACAGGACAACGGGATTTAGGTGTCCCTGGACTGCTTACGGTCTTAGCCAAAGTTTCTGAACTTGACAGTAACTTATTATGAACACGCTGCAGGTGCCGTATAAGGGAGGATGTTCCTAGGTGGTTAACGTCCCTACCCCTACTTATTCCACCTTTACATATGGCACATATGGCAAGACAGTTGTTGTCCGGATTTGGATAGAAATATTGCCAGACCAAAGAGGTGGAATGTTTGGTCTTCTGCCCAGGCATGACCGTGATGGGCTTTTTCATCCCACAGACAACAACTGTCTCCCCCGGAGCCTGATTTAAACAAACCACATCACCATCAGAATCCTCCTCGCCAACTTCCTCCTCAGCGCCAGCTACACCAGTATCCTCATCCTGTTGTACTTCAACAGTGACATCTTCAATTTGCATATCAGCAAGTGGACTGTGGGTGCTCCTTTCAGCACTTGCAGGGTGCGTGCAAATGGTGGAAAGAGCCACCTCTTCCCGTCCAGTGCTGGGAAGGTCAGGCATCGCAACCACCACCACACTTGAACTCTCCTTGGGGATTTGTGATATCTTCTTAGAAAGCACAGTTCTTCGCTGTGCTTTTGCCAGCTTAACTCTTTTGATTTTTTTAGTGGGAAGAGGGCTTCCATCGTCATGTGAAGCTGAACCACTAGTCTTGAACATAGGAATCGACCTTAGCCGTTCCTTGCCACTCCGTGTCGTAAATGGCATATTGGCAAGTTTACGTTTCTCTTCAGATGATTTAAATGTTTTTTTCAAGGTCATTTTCCTGAACTTCGTCATTTGGGATTGTATGTGCCCTCTACTATGACATTGGGCATCGGCCTTGGCAGACGACGTTGATGGCATGTTATCGTCTATGTCATGACTAGTGGCAGCAGCTTCAGCACTAGGAGGAAGTGGTTCTTGATCTTTCTCTATTTTATTTTTATCGGAGAAAGTTTGTTCCTCCATTTATGTTATATCGATTTGATATATACGTGCGGCTAAACACAGAAAATATTTTTTTATTTTTGCTGGAGAGTAGTGCACTTTGGGGGTTACACCACCCTTTAAGAAATGAGCCAGCCGGCTCTTTACTTATGGGACACAGGCGCACGCTTGGCGCTGCTCCTTTGTTGATGCACGTGTGGCTACTGCGCACACAATTCACAAACACAGAAAATATTTTTTTATTTGGTTTGGAGTGTACTTTGGGGGTTACAGCACCCTTTAATGGTCAAGCCAGCCGGTCCTTTACTTATGACACAGGCGCACGCTTGGCACTACTTTGTTGATGCACGTGCGGCTACTGCGCACACAATTCACAAACACAGAAAATATTTTTTTATTTGGTTTGGAGTGTACTTTGGGGGTTACAGCACCCTTTAACGGTCAAGCCAGCCGGCCCTTTACTTATGACACAGGCGCACGCTTGGCACTACTTTGTTGATGCACGTGCGGCTACTGCGCACATAATTCACAAACACAGAAAATTTTTTGTTATTTGGTTTGGAGTGTACTTTGGGGGTTACAGCACCCTTTAATGGTCAAGCCAGCCGGCCCTTTACTTATGACACAGGCGCACGCTTGGCACTACTTTGTTGATGCACGTGCGGCTACTGTGCACACAATTCACAAACACAGAAAATATTTTTTTATATGGTTTGGAGTGTACTTTGGGGGTTACAGCACCCTTTAATGGTCAAGCCAGCCGGCCCTTTACTTATGACACAGGCGCACGCTTGGCACTACTTTGTTGATGCACTTGAGGCTACTGCGCACATAATTCACAAACACAGAAAATATTTTGTTATTTGGTTTGGAGTGTACTTTGGGGGTTACAGCACCCTTTAACGGTCAAGCCAGCCGGCCCTTTACATATGACACAGGCGCACGCTTGGCACTACTTTGTTGATGAACGTGTGGCTACTGCGCACACAATTCACAAACACAGAAAATATTTTT
Source organism: Taudactylus pleione (assembly GCA_031769625.1). Taxonomy (NCBI): domain Eukaryota; kingdom Metazoa; phylum Chordata; class Amphibia; order Anura; family Myobatrachidae; genus Taudactylus; species Taudactylus pleione. The sequence continues at coordinate 12,252,944 of JAUIMM010000006.1, forward strand.
TTATTTGGTTTGCAGTGTACTTTGGGGGTTACAGCACCCTTTAACGGTCAAGCCAGCCGGCCCTTTACTTATGACACAGGCGCACGCTTGGCACTACTTTGTTGATGCACGTGCGGCTACTGCGCACACAATTCACAAACACAGAAAAAATATTTTTTTTTTAGCACTTGGGGGGAGCACCCCTGACGGACAGAGCACCCCCTGGACAACACTACTGCACCCCTTTATGACACAGGCGCACGCTTGGCACTACTTTGTTGATGCATGTGCGGCTACTGCGCACACAATTCACAAACACAGAAAATATTTTGTTATTTGGTTTGGAGTGTACTTTGGGGGTTACAGCACCCTTTAACGGTCAAGCCAGCCGGCCCTTTACTTATGACACATGCGCACACTTGGCACTACTTTGTTGATGCACGTGCGGCTACTGCGCACACAATTCACAAACACAGAAAATATTTTTTTATTTGGTTTGGAGTGTACTTTGGGGGTTACAGCACCCTTTAATGGTCAAGCCAGCCGGCCCTTTACTTATGACACAGACGCACGCTTGGCACTACTTTGTTGATGCACGTGCGGCTACTGCGCACACAATTCACAAACACAGAAAAAATATTTTTTTTTTAGCACTTGGGGGGAGCACCCCTGACGGACAGAGCACCCCCTGGACAACACTACTGCACCCCTTTAGGACTGGGACACTGCACAGGACTTTGGAGTGGACACAGCCCCTAGGACAACTGACTGCACAACACAGTCCAGCCAGCCCCTATGGACTTTGAAGTAGTGGACACTGCCCCTATGGACAACAGCAGCACAGCACAACACAGCCAGCCCCTATGGACTTTGAAGTAGTGGACACAGCCCCTATGGACAACAGCAGCACAGCGCAGCACAGCACAGCACAACACTACACTACACTACACTACACAGCCCAGCCAGCCCTAACTCCCACCCTCCCTCTTCACTGTCCACAGCCGAGTGAGAAAATGGTGCCGACGCGGGTACCTTATATAGGATCCAAAACCCGCGAGACCCGGAAGGCGGGATGATGACGTTTTGCCTCGATTTCAGATCCGAGTCAGGCGGGAAAAGTCGAGCCTGACTCGGATCGGGGGGGCTCGGGGGGGTTCGGATTTCAGAAATCCGACCCCGCTCACCCCTACCCGTAATACTTAGCAAGTAAAAACATCGGTAACATCGAGTACAATCATAGCCTCACGCACACTTGCATAAGGTCAGACTTTACTCAGGAATTGCTAACCTCATCGCACACAGTGCAAGCCCAAGTGTATGGCATTGCAATGGCTAATTATGCACACCCCTGCAACGGCGTTCAAATGCACTGGCATGTCTGCGTTTTGCTGACCACCCCCGCAACACTACCCCAAACGGTACTTCCTGTCAATCACTGTCAATGATGGGTCTGCGCAGTCACTGCGATCACAGTCCTGATGACAGTGGAGTGTTCGCATACACGCACTGCGATGCATATGCATGCACAGAACGCAACACTCAACCGATTGCATGCGTAATCGCAGTTGCGATTGCTGCTGAATCAGGCCCATTGTCAGGATCAATTTACTGTAACATTAATAAAGTGACAATGCAAGCATGCCATTAAACTGGCTCTGCCAAATTGGTAATCTATCCATATAGATAATTTTATTGATTGGTAGAACATCAGCAAGAGGAGTATATGCTCTCCAACCAATTCATTCAGTGGACTTTCTTGACAAGTAGCTCCCGAAAAAAATTATACTGTACCAGCCGTTCACCCATCTTTTATCCCTATTAAATGCAGGAATCCAGTGTCCCAGTACCCATTCCATTTGTGAGAAACTCATCCCTCCTAATCAAGAGTCAGTTCTTCTGCAGGCCGGGAATTTCACATTTACTAGGAGACGAGGAAGTGATGCTGTATTTCTCGAATTATACTGCATATTATGCTGTGCTACAGTAAATACCGGGGCCGTGAATTGCAGAACTTGATACATTTGGCAAAAAAAAGTAGCCTTCATAGAAACCTATGGGGACTGCTTTTGTGAGCGAAAATGGGGGACTGCTGCAGTTATCTCTGATGAATGTCAGAGATACTTAATATTTGCACTATGAAACCTTGTTTTTTCGCAAACATTAACAGATAAATAGGTCACTAAGTATATAAGATATTACTAAAGAGGATTTGCAAAGTGTCCAAGCTGAAACAGGGTTCTATGTCACCCTGTGCAGGCCCCGTGATGTCATGATGTCATGCCTAGGGAGCGGGGCCACTAGCTCTTGAGAGTAGAGCACTGCCCAGAGTGTCCTAAAAACGCTCCAGGCAGCTGCACAGGCCCCAGGGTGACTTTGCAGCAGTGCTAGAGAGTGTTTCACGTACCCTGCAAGCCACACGCAGGTGCAATGGGGCCCCATAGCCCTGGAAGGCACAGCTGGCACAACGTTAGTTACAGCCCTGCAAAGTGTTAATAAAACTGACTACAATGTAATGTGGTTTTTGAACTGGCCCCAGACATTCAATCTTTAGCAGGATTGTGCATCGCCTTGATATACACTCAGTGGAAAAATACACTCAGTGGAAATACTAAAATCATCTCATATCTGCCCTACAGGTCCATCAACTTTTATTCATTTAAGCTTTTCAGGTATTCTTATTTCTTGCTTTCATTTTTCATGACAGTGACAAGACCGTCTTTATGACATGTATCACATTCACTTTCATTGTTTTTAATGGTTTATGACGTTGCTGAAGAAATAATTGCACTTTACCACATTAGAAGCTCATAGAATGTGCAAAGGTGAATAATAAATAATTCAGCATCTCAAGTTTATAACAAGACTGTAATTTCTATCACCAGGAACCTGTAAGTCCTGATTAGTATTTTATAGTTGAAACCTGACGGTATTGTATTTCTTGATGCTCATTACATAGAATGGATTGGCTCCAGTCTCAAAGATTGCATTACAAACTAAAATGAATCAGCTAACCATGTACAGCGAATTGACGAATGTTCTTAAATGCTTATTAGTTTAATTAAAATAAATGTGTGGTAGAGAAGTATTTACCATGAATACATACAACGCATCAGCCATAACATTAAAAACACTTGCCTGATATTGTGTAGGTCCCCCCTCGTGTCGTCAAAACAGCTCTGACCAGTTGAGGCATGGACTCCACAAGATCTCTGATAGTCTCATGTGCAGGGGCGTATCTATAATGGGTGCACACCCTGTACCCATATTTTTAATACTTCCACTTCAGGAGTTCCACATTGGCGGTATCAGTGCTGAACAATCACCTGGAAAATGGCTGCCGTGGCCAGTTTCCAGATGTTTTGTGCATGCGCAGTAGGAAAATCGCCGGGAATATGGCTGCTGCGCCATTTCCCTGGTGACCTGCGCATGCACAGTAGAGTCTAGACACAGAGTAGTGCCCAGAGTCTGCTGCTGCACTCAGTGCGCTGCTGGGCCAGCCACAGGGGAGAGAGGAGGGGGCCCCAGATCAAGACTGCCCTTAGGCCCCCTCCTCTCTTAATATGCCCCTGCTCCTATGATATCTGGCACAAACATGTTAGCAGCAGATCCTTTAAGTACTGTAAGCTGCGGGCCTCCATGGCTCAGACTTGTTTTTCCAGCACATCACACAGATGCTCGATCGAATTGAGATCTGGGGAATTTGGAGGCCAAGCCAACACCATGAAAACTTTGCCACATTCCTCAAACCAGTTCTGAACAATTTTGAAGTGTGGCAGGGCACATTATCCTGATAAAAGAGTCCACAATCATCAGGGAATGACATTGTCATTAGAGAAGTGTACGGATCTCCATGTTTTGGTTTTGGATCTGGATTCATCTTAATTTCTCAGTTTTTCAAAATCACCCTTGGATAAAAATGTATTAAAAATCAATAAAAATCGATAAAAACAACTAAAATGGCTGAATCCAAATCCCGAGTTCGTTTTTGAAATCTGACTTCCAAACCGGCAACAGATCCGAACCGTGACTGTTGAAACTGGGTCAAAAAAGTGAATCCAAACCTAGACCCAGTTCTACTCGGAGCCCCTACATTTGGGTGTGTTTGGATTTCAGTAATCTGGACCTGCACATCTCTAGTTGCCAAAGCGGTTTGGGCTTCCAGTGTCAGTATTTTCCGCCGGCAATAAAATCCAGCGGCATTACATACCAGTTCCGCCCATTGTAGGTGGTGGACAGGGACAGCATGGGCACGCTGACCGGTCTACAGCTATTTAGCCCCATACACAGCAAACTATGATGCACTGTGTATTTTTACATTTTTCCGCAATATATACTACAGTAGCTCTTCTGTGGGATTGGAATAGACAGGCTAGCTTTCACAACCCACGTGTATCAATGACCCCATGACCCAGTCACTGGTTCACCAGTTGTCCTTCCTTAGACCACTTTTGATAGGTACTAACCATTGCATAAAGGGGAAACCCCACAAGACCTGCCGTTTTGGAGATGCTCAGATCCTTACGGTTGGACATTTATCCTGTTTCTAACACATCAAGTTCAAGAACTGACTGTTCACTTGCTTCCTAATATATCCCACCCCTTCACAGGTGCCAGTGTAATGAGATAATCACCTGTCTTGCCTCTGTTCATCTGTGCAACTTCTGATTGGCACCCAAAAGGCACATTAGAAAAAGGTGGTGGTAATAGGATCAGAGACAGGGAAGGGGGGCAGAGCTACACACAGTATGAGGAGGAGGTCAGTGGCACAGGTGGGGAAGGGGGTCAGTGGCACACATGGGGAGGGATGGGGCAGAGGCATACATGGGGAGGGATTGGGGCAGAGGCACACATTATGAGCGTCAGCCAGAGACACACTTGGGGAGAGATGGGGGCATCTGGTTATTAAAGTTTAAATAGTGATAAAAAATGTTCCTCTAATACTGTTTATTGTATGTACTGTATGAATCTTCATTGAGAAACTTGTATCTGCACATTCCACCATGAGCTAGTGTTTACACGCCCTAACCAAGGAATCTGTAAAGACAATTAGGTGACAGCACCCCAGGGATACAGTACATACACACCCATACCACCAACAGAAAAAGAATGTGAAGATTTGTGTATATAACCTGTTCCTTGTATAAAACTATTTGTTCTTACCTTTATAAATTAATCAACAGAGCCGGCCCTAACCAATTTGATGTCCTAGGCAAGATTTTGGCTGGTGCCCCCTAGCTTCGCTGGTAGTTCCACCTCTGACCCAGCACCCCTCTCCCATCACAGATCACAACCGCCAGCAACACCTGTCACCCCTCACCCATAGCAATCCTCATCCACAGAGCTGTAACTAGACATTATGGTGCCCTGTGCCAGCTAGAGCTTTGGCGCCCCCACTCCACAGTTTTTAAATAGGGACGCCAAAGGAGTGTGCCTCCAAAAAAGGGCATGGCCACACAATAGTATCCCCATTTCAAATTACGCCACACAGTAGTGCAACGTTATTCACTTACATAACAGGATATTATTCACGTTACATCACACAGGAGTGTCCTTTATTCACATTACGTGACACGTAGTGTTCCTTAAAGTCTGTTATTCACATTACACAACACCGTATTGCTCCCATACGGTGTAACTAAGCTGCAGTTCGGGGGTGCACCGGACCACCCATTAGTTTCCGTCACCGATTCGCCAAGTTTTTTAATGTAATTAATGGCCACACGGTCAGGATCATGTTATCTCGGCCCTGACCGGGAGGACCTTCTTGTTCCTCAGCTGTGCCTCCTCTGCATTAGCACCAATTGGATCCATCATCTGCATAATGGGCATTACTGAGTGGCATAATGTGTATAAGGAACCCTACTGTGTGACATAGTGTGAATAAGGGACATTATTGTGTGGCATAATGTGTATAAGGGGCCCTACTGTGTGGGATGATGTGAATAAGTGGCCCTACTGTGTGGGATAATGTGAATAATGGGTACTACTATGGCATAATGTGAATAATGGGCCCTACTGTGTGGCATAATGTGAATAAGGGGCCTACTGTGTGGCATAATGTGAATAATGGGTACTATTCTGTGGCATAATGTGAATAAGGGGTATATTGTATGGCATAATGTGAATAAGTGGCCCTACTGTGTGGCATAATGTGAATAATGGGTTCTACTGTGTGGCATAAATTGAATAAGGGGCAGTACTGTGTGGCATAATGTGAATTAGGGGCATTACTGTGTGGCATAATGTAAATAAGTGGCCCTACTGTGTGACATAATGTAAATAATAGGTACTACTGTGTGGCATAATGTGAATAATGGGGCATTACTGTGTGACATAATGTGAATAAGGGGCATTACTGTGTGGCATAACATGTATTTAGAATGGAATGGAGATGTATGTTCCCAGAGTGATGAGAAATGGGTGGAGTGTCATGATGACATGCCCACATTTCAAGTGGCCATGCTCATTGTGATGCGTGGTCATGCCTACTTTTTGAGCGCATACACTGCCTCTAAAAGCAATCTTCTATTTGCAACACTGAAGGTAACATGGGGTTGGAATTGGGACCACCCATTACCAAAAGTTTACTTTCACTTATGATTGCTCCTTATTCACATTACACCACACCGTATTGCTCTTTATTCACATTACACCACACAGTAGTATCCCTTTACCTTATACATGTTACGCCTCAAAGTAGTGCCCCTTATTCATGTTATGTCACACAGTAGTGTCCGTTATTCACTTTACACCACACAGTATTGCTCCCTTATTCACATTACACCACACCGTATTGCTCCTTATTCACATTACACCACACAGTAGTGCCCTTTATACATGTTAAGCCACACAGTAGTGCACCTTGTACACATAATGCCGCACAGTGGTAGCACTCTTATCAACATAATGCCACACAGTCATACAGCTTACTTATTATGCCACACATTAGTAATGCCCTTGAAAACAATAATGCCACACAGTAATGCCCCTTACACAATATGCACCACATTAGTAATGCCCTTTTACACATAATGCCACACAGTAATGCCCCTAACACATTATGCCACACATTATTACTCGCAAACTTTCCCGCACTCTCTGCACAGCATTCACCCTACCAATAAAACTGTGACTTCATCACCTCAGCCTGCCTGGAATATGCTGATATTGAAGCTGCCATTCTTGCACTCCTCACTCTATGCTCAGCTCCGCACTGTCTCCCTGCAGACAGGCTCAGCCTGCTGGACTACCCAAAGGCCCATGGGAGGAGGAGCTGCTGCGGCTAGGCATGCGCAGCAGCCCTCCGCCAGTGGCCATTCTTGTTACTGTCCGCTGCCCCTACTGTCTCTGTTTCCCGCTCCCACTGCTGCCGCGTGCATGAGCTTCTGTCCAATCGCAGCTGAGCTGAGAGCTGCAAGCGGTAGGGCAGAAAGAGCAAAGCTGCTGGGGCGCCATCTGCCCATTATATCGCTGTCAAGCTGAGCCGCCCTAGGCTTGGAGTGCATGCTCCTTCCTATGCATACCAAATGCTCTAGGCATTTGCCTAGTTTGCCTATCACTAGAGCCGGCTCTGTTAATCAGTACTGACTGTGGACCTGTTATGTGTATTCTTATTAAAGTCTGACGGATTACATAATTGTTTCTGACGATACTTTTATATTTCTTTGCACAATAAATCATTGGACTATGGAAACCCACGCAAGCTGATCAGACATCACAGTTATTTATATATATGTGAAGTTCAGTTCTCCAGAAATCCGAATCCACCTGAATTTCATTATTCCGGACCAATCCGAATCGCAGTTCTAATCTCCTAAGGATATCCGGATAAATCCCAGTCGCGGTTCTGATCTTCCAGCGGTTCGGTTTTCGGATTCTAGATCCGAAGTTTGGGTTTTGGACTGCAAAATTTACATGATCTTAGCTGGCTTTTAAAACTTTTTATCAAAAAAAAAATCCAGATCCAAAACCAAAACACTTGAGGGTGGTTTTTTGAACCACAACCAAAACACAAAGATGAATGCAGATCCAAAACCAAAACACAGGGGTCAGCGCACATCTCTACCTTTAATACACACTTGGTGAGGCACACTTGGGAAGTGGGGTTAGAGGCACACATGGGGAGGGGGTGGGGGAGTCTCAGAGGCACACTTGGGGAGGGATGTGTACCTGTAGATCAATATGTGAATATTGGCCACATTAGGGGCCTCATTCAGAGGCGGTCGGAAGATGCAAGTAGTCGCTCAGAAACTGGGCGGCCACTTGCATCCTGACCGCCCGCCTCTGTTGCGGTCGTTAGGCTGTGGGTTAACACCCACAGCTCTAACGACTGCTCGGGTGATGGTCGCGATGGTCAGAGACCATCGCGACCATCGGGGCTTACGACAAGACCCTAGGGTAGGGTCTAACTTGTCGTAAGCCCCAGTGACCTTCTGGCTCTGACAGAGCCGGAAGCTCTCAACTGACATCACTAGTGATGTCAGTGGGGCCTCCCCCAAACGGCAGGCGTTCCCATGGGAATGCCTCCATTTGGGCTGCCACCCCCCCGGCCCGCCTTCCAAATGGGGCGAGCTGTCAATCAACATCGACAGCTCGCCCCCTTTGGAAAGAGACCTGCTACGACCGGCGCTGTTGGTCGTAGCGGGTCTCACGCATGCACACGAGGGAGCCGGCTCCCTCGTGCGCATGCGCACTGGCAAAACATCGAGGCGGCCGTGCGGTCGTAGACCGTACGGCCGCCTCTGAATAAGGTCCAAGGTCTACTCTTACTGTAGGTTCCAGTGGTCAAATGCTAAGAATGAGATCTATAATGAAATTATATATATATATATATATATATATATATATATATATATCTATATGGTATCTGTGGTCCAGCACTCACACCTTATATCTTGTAATTTGCTGGGGTGCTTCTTTAGAGTTTCCTCTGAACTGTGGGTAACCCAACGATAAAGGATATCACATCTACTATACGTAGAGATAAAGGCACTCGCCAGACTTTTGAAGTCAATTCATACTTTAAGCTTTATTAGCAAGCAGATAATCCATAGTTGCCAACGTTTCGGTTCCACTCCGAAACCTTTGTCAAGGCTTCATAAGAGTACAAAACACTAAAACATAAAGAAATAATAATAAAGAAGTGTCACATAAGGCACAGTAATGCCTCCCAGGTCCTTATCTTGTTATATATTACAACTTTTAAAAGTCAATACACAACTAAAATTGTGTTATGCTTTAACTAAAATACATCAAATCACATTTACCAAATATCAAAAAAATTTAAATGAGATGAAAGACATTTCACTCATGTAGCAAATGCTTAAATGGCATATATTGGGATATGTTAACCAGAATGCAAACTCATTTATGTAACAAAAACATGTATGAGTATATGCTAGCCAGAGTGTATAATCACTTATGTAACAAATGCTCAGTTAGCACATATTAGCATATGTTAGCTAGAGTGTGATGATATCATACAAACAACTAAATAGAACTAAAAATAAGGCTAGGATAATAAATAAGCTATCCATAAGAATTAATTAGTGTAATCAGCATCATGTTGTAACATGTGTATATCAGTCCAATGATCTATTGTAAAAATTGCTTAATAGATGACAACACTGTATACTAAATATAATACATCACCAATGCAGTCAAAAAACTAATACTGGGGAACATAACAATAAATAAGAAGATAAAGAGCATAACAGTAAATGGGGAGAGAAAAGGAAAATGATCTTAAATAATACACATACCTGTGGAGCTGAAAGAGTGTATGTGTGCATGCTGGCATGGCTGTGAATGACAGGCTGCCTGTATTTAATTTAAACCAGTCATGACAGGAAGTGGTCACAAAACAGCAAATGTGGCTTAATATGTTGAAAAGTGGTAGACTGCTTAATGTGACTGTATTGTGGATAAGTGACACTACTCCATGTTGTGTACTGTCACTATAAAGGTGTTTTAAAGTAACTTAGTTATAATGCTGTGACTAGTTGAAGTTAAAATTAAAGAACAGGAAGTGGGCCATGCGTGAAAGAGGAAGTGTGGCATCAAGTATATGACAGGAAGTGTGGCAAAATCATGTCCAACAACAGGAAGTGGGGCTAGGATCACTTTAGTGATAAAAAAGGAAGTGGGGCTAGGATCTCTCTAGTGTTAAATATTTTTTATGGGTATAACATGCATTATCCATCAAACAAGTCAATGTGTTAGAAGCAAGCCACCAACAATGTTTAGTCAGTATAAACTAACATATGTAACTGTTTACATCAGAAATGAATGTTTTTTTTATATAATGATGCAGAACTGGTAACTAATGCCAATACATATAATATATTGTAGTGGTAATTGTGAGAAATAACACAGGGGGCCTGGGTAGCAAATAAACCAGGAGATATCACACACAAATATAGGTATATAGCAGACCAATATATCACATAATAACTATTGCAATAGTAATAACTTAGCAACTGTACAATAAGTAAAAAGAAAAATTATTTAAGATTTTTTTATAAAAATATATTGTAAGGATTATTTTCATTAAGTCCTCTAGGGCACACAGTGTCCAAACGAAAAATCCATTGACTTTCTTTGCGTTTGAGCGCTAATATATGATCACCTCCCCTATCGTGCGGAGGTATCCAGTCTATGATCTTACATTTTAAAGATGCAATTTGGTGTCTTTCCTTAGCAAAGTGTCTTGCTACTGGTTTTTCAGAGTCTCCATTTTGTATAGCCTGGCGTATAGAGGTGCGATGATTTGCCATACGTTCACGAAAACATCTAGTAGTAAGGCCAACATAATATAGGCCACAAGGGCAGATTAATATGTAAATAACATGGTCTAATTTACAGTGTAGTCTCCATTTGATGTTAATTATTTTACCACTATGTGGATGGGGGAAATTGGGTCCCGAAATAATGGCACTGCATGTAATGCAACCACTGCACTTGAACCATCCTGGTCGAGATCGCATGAGCTCAATGGTAGTTGTGGTTTTGTATGGATTCATGGTCGGTCGTAGCAACATCTGCTTAAGGTTGGAGCCTCTTTTGTAGGCCATCATTGGTGGATCACTATCACGGAAAGGTAGGGATGAATCAGTCTTTATAATTGGCCAATGTGTTTTGAGTGACCGATTTATAATATGGGATTTATTGACAAAAGTTGTGACAAACAGAGGTCATTCATTTTTCTTTTTAAGTGCCTGGGGTTGAATAAATTTATGCCTAGCCTTCTGTAGACACTTAGTCAAGAATTTCTCACTATACCCACGCTGTATGAATCGTGGTGTCATTTCTGCAATCTGTACCTCCTGTTTGGATGGCGTTGAATTGTTCCATAGTACTCGCAAATATTGTGATTTTTGGAGGCCATCTTTTAGGCCATGTGAATGGTGGTTAGAGGCCATCAGACAAGTGTTGCGGTCTGTAGGCTTATGGTACAGTGTGGTTTCCAGTTTTCCATCTTGCTTGTATACTGTAATATCCAGAAAAGTGATACTGCTGTCTGAGATACTCTGTGTAAATTTGATTGGTTTATCTAGTAGGTTCAATTGTGTAACCATGTGGTGAAAGGCTGTTTCTGGACCTTGCCAAAGAATGAACACATTGTCAATAAAACGCTTATAAAATAGAATAAATCGGTCATAGATGGGGAAAATATTTTGTTCCTTGTAGTTGACCATGTAGAGGTTTGCATATGAGGGGGCCAGGTTCGACCCCATTGCAGTTCCTGACCGTTGTATATAATATTCATCTTTGTACTTGAAATAGTTCAAGTTCAAAATGAGCCCTGCTAGATCGAGAATGAATTGTGCTGGACCCACGCTTGGCTAATGCTTTTTTTAAGGTGTTAAGACCACCAACATGTGGTATTGTTGTGTACAAAGAAGTGACGTCTAATGTTGCCAGTAAGGTACTTTCAGTGATATGTATGGTACTTCATTTTGCCAAGAAGTCACCGGTATCTCTAATGTAGCTTATACAAGAGGCTGTAGAAAGTGATCTACAAATGTCGCCAAAGGTTGTAGAGTAGAACCTCTTGCTGATATTATAGGTCTACCGGGTGGATTTTTAATGTTTTATGTATCTTAGGAATAGAGTAAATAATCAGGCAAATAGATTTATCCACTGTTAGATAGGTGTGTGTTGCTTCATCGATCCACCTGGCAGAGAGTGCTAATTTCAGTATATTATCAACTTTGTTCTTGATTCCTCTAGTGGGATTGTATGTCAATTTTTCATATGTGGATTCATCCAGCAATTGCCGTGTTAGTTCTCTATCATAGTCTACCCAGTCCTGTATCACAACGGCTCCGCCTTTGTCGGCCGGTCGAATGACTATCTGATCGTTGCTTATAAATTGCTGCAGGGACGTTTTTTCTGCCCGTGTGAGATTATCATACATTTTATCATCTTTGATGTTTTCTATATCCTGGGTAACTAATCTTAAGTAGGTTTTAATACTTGAATGCTAGATGGTGGATCGAAGTTGGAAGATGGTTTGAATATTTTCTGTGTATCAACAGCTTTCTTTTCATGGAAGGATTCATTTAAGCGTAACCTGCGCCCAAATTTGTAATGGTCAATGGTCCATTTGAATGGATTATGTCTATTTGTAGGCACAAAAGATAGGCCTCTTGACAGTAATTGGGTCTCTGCATTAGATAGCGGGTATTTGGACAAATTGAAAATGAGGTTTAAATCCTTCTGTTCCTCCCTCTTCTTTTTCCTTGTATAGCTACCCCTCCTCGGGTGGGGTCTGGGTTTTCTAGGGCGTCTCGGTTTTGATCCATGGTTTTCTCTAAAAAAAACCCTTGGGGGTCTGGAATCGACAAGGTCAGTATCCAATGTGGTGCCTGAGGAGCATGTTTCTAGTGGATAGATCGGTTGTCTTCTCCTTTGGCGAAGTTTGGTGTGTATAGGGTACCGCATATATGTATATATATATATATATATATATATAAGAAGGGGGGATTGACTTTGGGTGACAATTCTGCTTGTTATGTGCAAGGTAGTTTTCTTAAAGAAAACAATATATGTCCTAAACCAGGATTTGTAAGATATATATAAAACTTATGTGCAAAGTGCTGTAAAGAAAAAGTGCATGAAAATAAATAGACGCGTTTCGTCTGCTGACTTCTTCATGGGGATCTCTCTCCTTGTCATAGAAAAACTTATACCTTGACTCAGATAAGCTAATTTTATTCTCCTATTTTATTTATTTCCCCCCCCCCCTTTTTTTTTTACTGATTTGTGTATGTTGTTTGAACTGACTGAGGAAATGTTCCCTTGCTTAGCGGTTCCATTTTACATATGATCCTTGTTTTCTTATTTGCTTTTAATCCCTGAAGTAAACTGTATTTTTAAAGATTTTTTAGTACTATTTACATATCTTAACTTCACAGATTTATGCTTTTAAATAGCTCTTCTATTTATTTTCATTCATTTTATCTTTACAGCACTTTGCACATAAGTTTTATATATATCTTACAAATCCTGGTATAGGATATATATTGTTTTCTTTAAGAAAACCACTTTGCACATAAGAAGCGGAATTGTCACCCAAAGTCAATCCCCCCTTCTTTTTTAGTTACATAGTAGTATATCACCAATACTACATCTATTGACATGGAGCTGACGCCCACCTAAAGCATTGGGCTTATCCGCAACACTTACTAAAGTTTGGCATTATTCACGTCACATTTGTTTACTGAAAATATACTGGCGCCGAATCCACATATATCTTTATATATATATATATATATATATCTACTACATAAAAGCGAAAATTTGCCCTTCTGTCTTTCTATACAAATCCATAGTTTACAAGCCACGATCGTGAAATTTTACATACGAGTGTATTAAAACATGGTGGAGGCAACTATAAAAAGTTGAAATCGAAAATTAATTACTGTTAAGTTTTAATGAATGAAAAAACACAATTTTTGAATAGCATTCGCCCTCTACAGGTCTGGTACAGAATTACAATAGGATTTAGCTTATATACTATTTTTTCTTTTCTATCTTCTCTACTATACTGTACTTCTGTCTTTCTATACAAATCCACAGTTTACAAGCGAAGATCATGAAATTTTACATACGAGCGTATTAAAACACGGTGGATGGAACTAAAATTTTTTAAAGCAAAATGAATTACTGTTAATTTTTAAATAATTTAAAAACACAATTTTTGCTAGACGCTCATTGTGGGGCCCCACGGCATATGGGTAGGGCCTCGGAGCAAGCATTTTGTGTTGTCATATTTTGTCATGATCTTAATGTTTATTATCGAAGAGAGCTTTAGCAGGCTTTGCCAGATTCTCAGCTTTCTGACTATACCAAATTACGCAACAACATTGACTTCTTTCTTCCAACTGTGTCAAAATGATGACTTTGCAAGGACCCTGCTGTACTGTGAGCTGCCAAAATATTACACATGGAATGCTTCTCCCAAAGTTTTTCTGCGCAGAAAACAGGTAGTCGCTGTAGATGGTCATTCTGGTAGCAACAGAAGCTCTTGGCTGTGTTTACACTGTACATCCTACAAATTTTGAATGCTTCTATCTCCGAAGTTTGCTTTACACCATTATAGGTCCTACTTCCTTCGAAGACTGTTGATGAGGAAGTTTGTCACACTTTTCGTGAGCATACAAAAGAGAATTACAGATGCACAACTCCAACATTACTCATTATATATAATAATACATTTTGCAATAGAATTTTGCAAATAATAAAAGAGGTTTTGGCATAATCATGCCATGGTAATGGGTCTACCCACCGCGCCCAGGTAATCTCTGAGGGTAGGTCCAAAACATACTGGGGTTGAAATCCAGAGCGCAGGACACTCCCAAACCAGCCCAGCTGAGCCACCCCAGGGCATCACTCCAAAAAGGAAAGGTGAAGGGTAAAAAGGTGTAGGATAGATAAGAGCAGCTGCTGCTGAATATAGTAAAGTGATAAATAAAGATGTGAAAATAATATATATATATATATTAAACAAACAATGGTAGTGCTAAAAGTGCAGGAAAGGAAAAATGTGTATTCTTTTCGTGAGGCCTGCCTAAGGAGAGGTTGGTTGGAGGATGATGTGTAAACAAACATTCTTAAAATCCTGGGCAACGCCGGGTACTCCAGCTAGTATATATATATATATATATATAAATATATATATATATATATATATATATACACACATAGACCGGCGGCACTCTCTTTAAAAGAATCACTCAGACAGCAGGTACAGATAAATCAACGTTTCGATGTTAATACATCATCATCAGGATAACAAAAAACAAACAGATACACTTCCTTATACCTCCACCACTCCCGCATGCATGGCTGCGGCTTCCGGGTCCATCTTGGCGGCGCCCACCGATGACGTCACCCGCGCGACCCATTGCCACAGCTACCAAGTGAACAAAAATAAAAACATGAACAAGACAATAAACTGTACAGAAGAAACATAGTACCTCTGATACATATGTGCAAACGATAGTCATGTAGAAACAGAAACAATAATACAGTCTCTGCTAATGTTATATTGAAGCATTTTAAGAATCTAAAATGCAACATATTTATTACATAATAGCGCAATGACAAAATGTCCAAATCCCTTATATTAAATCTATTGATGTCCAAAAGCAGTACAAGGGAACTAGAAAATCGACACTAGAGACTGTCACAAAAGATGGAGAAGATCTAAGATCAAAACACAATGCCATGTATATCCCAGGCGAACCCCCATGGGAAACTCATAACACCTGTAAAAAAAGAAACTAATATATGATCAAATGATTTGTCACATAGATAATAATTACCATATGTGTACCCAATGATACAAGCAGCAAATATAAAATGCATGGATGATAGCCACCCCCTATTAAGGGTCTCTCTAACAAGATAATAACCATAGCATTGTAATAAGTAGCATTGTATAATAGGCTTATAAAAAACAATGTAAGCCCAAGTTGTCATTTAATCCCCATGGATGTAGGGTACCAAGGTGAAATATCCAGTGTGACTCACACTGTAACAACCTGCGTGAGCGATCACCCCCTCTGCAAAGGGCGGGACATGATCTATTAAAATATAACGGAGAGTAGAGATATTGTGGCCAGCCTGTGAGAAATGCCTGGCCACAGGCTGGTCACTAGTCCCCGAACTGATAGCCGCCCGAATAGCAGAGCAGTGCAACGCCATTCAGTCCCTCAGAGTCCTATCTGTCTTCCCTACATAGCCAAGGCCGCAGGGACAAGTAATAAGATAGACCACATATTTTGTGGTACAGCTGAATCTGTGTCTTATACTATAACGTTTGCCACTCAGAGGATTCACAAAAGTGTCATTGTTAACAAATACCTACAGGTTAGACAGTTGAGGCATTTAAAACACCCATTTTTTTGCTTTAAAAAATGACCCTCCTCATTTTTGTTTCTACCACTGCCAATATCGGTTTTCACAACCCAATCCTAAATATTCTTACCACGTGTATAGCATGAAATGATCATCGTATCTACAAGATTCAAATCGGGATCATTCTGTAGAATGGGCCAGTGTTTTATTGATACTGTATCAATCATTGGACTAAAAATGTTATAACAGCATACGTTTGTTTTGTTTCAAGGTCAACTTAGGACCCAAAAGAACATCATGAGAAACAGTCATAGCCCTATATTTAGCATTCAATAGAGAATCTCTGTCATACCCACGTACCAGAAATTTATCAATCATCTCATCAATTTTTGCACCAGCTACCTCAATATTATTGCAGATGCGTATGGCACGTAAAAATTGAGAGTACGGCAAACCGTACTTGAGAGATTTCGGATGGAAATTATCTGCATGTAGCAGTGAATTTCTATCAGTCGGTTTGCTGTAGAGGATGTGCTAATTAAACCATTCTGATTACAAATTTCTACATCAAGAAAGGTAACACAATCACACTTGATGTTATATGTAAATTTGATGGGGCTCGTGGTCATATTATGGCCTTCCATAAACTCTATAAATGTCTGCTGTTTACCCGTCCAGATGATAAATATGTGATCTATATATCTAGCATACATATGTATGTATCTAGATACAGATGGAGAAGAAAAAAAGATTTTGCGTTCTTCCAGAAACATATTCGCATTGGCGTATGATGGGGCCACATTCGACCCCATCACTCACCCCATGCGTTGCAGATACAGTTTCCCCTCAAATGTAAAATATTTAAGTGTAAGGATCAGATTCAAAAGATGGGCTACCAACCCAACATTGGGACCAATATATAGTGGGTTCCCATCTATCAATCGACATACTGCCTCAATACCTGCATCATTTGGTATAATTGTGTACAGATTTGAAACATCTATACTGCATAACATACTATTTGGTGGAATATCTCCCAATAATAATAATTTGTTCAAAAAAGAGGTGGTGTCCATCAAAAAATCAGGATGTCCAACTACGCAGGGTTGCAATAGGGTGTCCAAATATATAGAAACACATTGAAACAACGAGCCACATGCCGATATGATCGGACGTCCGGGGGGATTGTTCAAACTTTTGTGCACTTTTGGAAGTGTGTACATAATAGGGATGACTGGAAACTTGGGTACCAGAGAATCACATAATGTTTGTGAGATAATACCATTCTCAACAGCATCCTGCAGACATAGTTGTAATTCACCCTTGTATCGTATAGTTGGATCAGAATCAAGTAATAAGTACACATTCGTATCACACAGTTGCCGTGCAACCTCTGCCCGGTATTGAGAAACATCCTGAATCACGATCAACCCACCCTTGTCGGCGGGCCGTATAACAATGTCATCATAAGTAGAAAGTGCTTTCAAAGCTTTAAATTCCAGTTGACTTAAGTTATGGTGGACCTGAGGCTTACTGATGAACAACCCCTTATTGACCTCTTTGTCAACCATATTAATATATGTTCTGATTGATGGATTCGTGGAGATAGGGTCATACATTGATCTGAGTGATAATTTCTTAACAGATGATGGAATGTCTGAGGTCTCATTGACTCTATCGTGACTTTTTGATCCACTGTACTTCTCATGCAGTTTTAATTTGCGATTTAATTTGTATTTTTCTACTTCCCAAGAGAATGTATCAAATCTGACAGTTGGCACAAAAGATAAACCCTTGGAAAGTACCTTAGTTTCTGTCTCGGTCAGAGGATGACTGGTTAAGTTAAAAATTATCGTTTCCTGAGAAGGGGAGTTCTCCCTGGTCGTCTTCTGCCTCGACCACTGTCGTCCGCGCCGCGTAAAGCATCTGTGCGACCCCGTGGTAGCCTGCGGGTGCGAACCCCTAAAGGGATATGGGAAGAAATATCACGTGCATTAAGACCATTGTCAGAGTCACAGGTTGTCACAATATCATGGGAAAAATCAGACTCAGGTGTAAACCATCGTGGACCCTGTTGCCTAGGTCTCTCAAATTGATGTTGACCACTGTTAATCCATAGATACACACGATTTTGTTCATAATCATTGATAACTTTAACTTTTTTCAACTTCTTGAATTGTATCAACTCTTTTTTATATGTGGCAAGCTGGGTGGATAATTTATCCAGCCAATTCATACTATATATTGGTCCCAATGTTGGGTTGGTAGCCCATCTTTTGAATCTGATCCTTACGCATAACTATTTTACATTTGAGGGGAAACTGTATCTGCAACGCATGGTGTGTGCGATGGGGTCGAATGTGGCCCCATCGTACGCCAATGCGTATATGTTTCTGGAAGAACACAAAATCTTTTTTTCTTCTCCATCTGTATCTAGATGCATACATATGTATGCTACATATATAGAGATGACATATTTATCATCTGGACGGGTACACAGCAGGCATTTATAGAGTTTATGGAAGGCCATAATATGACCATGAGCCCCATCAAACTTACATATAACATCAAGTGTGATTGTGTTACCTTTCTTGATGTAGAAATTTGTAATCAGAATGGTTTAATTAGCACATCCCTCTACAGCAAACCGACTGATAGAAATTCACTGCTACATGCAGATAATTTCTATCCGAAATCTCTCAAGTACGGTTTGCCGTACTCTCAATTTTAACGTGCCATACGCATCTGCAATAATATTGAGGTAGCTGGTGCAAAAATTGATGAGATGATTGATAAATTTCTGGCACGTGGGTATGACAGAGATTCTCTATTGAATGCTAAATATAGGGCTATGACTGTTTCTCATGATGTTCTTTTGGGTCCTAAGTTGACCTTGAAACAAAACAAACGTATGCCCTGGGTTAACCATTATAAAATTTTTAGTCCAATGATTGATACAGTATCAAAAAAACACTGGCCCATTCTACAGAATGATCCCGATTTGAATCTTGTAGATACGATGATAATGTCATGCTATACACGTGGTAAGAATATTTACGATTGGGTTGTGAAAACCGATATTGGCAGTGGTAGAAACAAAAAGGAGGAGGGTCATTTTTTAAGGCAAAAAATGGGTGTTTTAAATGCCTCAACTGTCTAACCTGTAGCTATTTGTTAACCGGTGACACTTTTGTGAATCCTCTGAGTGGCAAACGTTATAGTATAAGACACAGATTGAGCTGCACCACAAAATATGTGGTCTATCTTATTACTTGTCCCTGCGGCCTTGGCTATGTAGGGAAGACAGATAGGACTCTGAGGGACTGAATGGCGTTGCACTGCTCTGCTGTTCAGGTAGCTATCAGTTCGGGGACTAGTGACCAGCCTGTGGCCAGGCATTTCTCACAGGCTGGCCACAATATCTCTACTCTCCGTTATATTTTAATAGATCATGTCCCGCCCTTTGCAGAGGGGGTGATCGCTCACGCAGTGAGTCACACTGGATATTTCGCCTTGGTACCCTACATCCACGGGGATTAAATGACAACTTGGGCTTTCATTGTTTTTTATAAGCTATTATACAATGCTACTTATTACAATGCTATGGTTATTATCTTGTTAGAGAGACCCTTAATAGGGGGTGGCTATCATCCATGAATTTTATATTTGCTGCTTGTAACATTGGGTACACATATGGTAATTATTATCTATGTGACAAATCATTTGATCATATATTAGTTTCTTTTTTTACAGGTGTTATGAGTTTCCCATGGGGGTTCACCCGGGATATACATGGCATTGTGTTTTGATCTTAGATCTTCTCCATCTTTTGTGACAATCTCTAGTTTCAATTTTCTAGTTCCCTTGTACTGCTTTTGGACATCAATAGATTTAATATAAGGGATTTGGACGTTTTGTCATCTTGCTATTATGTAATTAATATGTTGTATTTTAGATTCTTAATATGCTTCAATATAACATTAGCAGAGACTGTATTATTGCTTCTGTTTCTATCGATATATGACTATCGTTTGCACATATGTATCAGAGGTACTACATTTCTTCTGTACAGTTTATTGTCTTCTTCATGTTGTTTTTATTTTTGTTCACTTGGTATCTGTGGAAACGGGTCGCGCGGGTGACGTCATCGGTGGGCGCCGCCAAGACGGACCCGGAAGCCATAGCCATGCACGCGGGAGTGGTGGAGGTATAAGTAAGTGTACCTGTTTGTTTTTTGTTATCCTGATGACGATGTATTAACATCGAAACGTTGATTTATCTGTACCTGCTTTCTGAGTGATTCTTTTAAAAAGAGTGCCGCTGGTCTGTTTGTATGTTGGATTCCCCTGTTGTGGAGCTTCTCCAGAGGGCACCTTGGTGACTGCTGTATTACATGGGAGTGCCACCCGTACTGGTTTATATATATATATATATATATATATATATACAAAGCAGGTAGCACTTGGAGTAGACAATCTGTTGAGAATATTGGATTAATAATTAGTATCGGTGTGATTAACATTATTTCTTATATATTGTGGTACTGTGTTGTATGTGTTTTTTTTTTAGATGTGTAACACTGTAATTTATGCACATTGTTATATTGTGATTGTTGCCAGCTGCTCGAACGCGCGACGTGATGACGTCATTGGTGGGCGTCGTCAGCAGCGTGGTTGAGACCAGCGTTGCACTAGGATGGGTATATATAAGGTCAGTTGTTGTTTGTACTTTATATCCTGAAGACGAGACATTAAAATTCTCGAAACGTTGAAGCATATTACTGCCAGAGTCCGGTTGTTGTTTTCCGAGTGCCGCCTTCCAGTCGATATATATATATATATATATTTGTTTTTTAAAGCTCATAACAGTTTTTCTTTAAATTAAAAGGCCTTGTGTTTTTTCTTTACTCCAACAGTGTAACAATAGTCCATCATTGCAAACTTTATTATAATTAGTCTGCTGTCTTCTTACAATCATAGATGTAACAAAAAACTCAATAGACTATCCTGCCACCTTGTGGTATTGTTTGGTATAGCTTTCCAATTTGGTTCAGCAGCTTGGTATTTTCTACTTTGTTATACTTTTCTTTCCAGCAGGTACTAATGGAAATTTAAATAGCTAATAAAAATACAGCATGATAAACAAACAGTGATATAAAGTTGCTTTAAATTTTTTTTATCTTTAGCAAGCAATTAAATTACAATTATGGACTTCATTTAGAATTGAGCACAATTACTTAAGTTGCATGTATGTTAAAATGTGTCCACAATAACAGATGCTTAAAGAACATCAAGATATGGTTTAAGCATAGTTGTAGTGCCGCATACTTGCTTTGTCAGTCATCAGCATCACCTGCATCAATGCCTTCCATCTGCTTCTTTCCTCAGTAGTCCAGTGTTTAAAAAAAATAAAAAGCAAAATCCCACAATTTTTTATTAATGAGGCATATTCCTAGAATGTATGGGATTTACATATTACAGTAAAGAAAAAAATGTAAAATTCAAATAGAGCAGTATAACTACACTATATCTATATAGTTATACTGTTCTATTGGAATTTAAAAAAAAATTTCTTTGCTCTAGTGTTACACTGCTCTATAGGTATTTTACATTTATGTCTTGACCGGATGTGTTTGAGCCGTGGGAAATAGATGGCACCGGGATGCACTATGGGAAGGCAGTGTGATACTTTGGGTGATGTTCTGCTGGGAAACCTTGTGTCCAACATTCATGTAGATGTTACTTTGACAGACATGTACCACCTGCCTAAACATTGTTGCAGACACCCCTTCATGGCAATGGCATTCCCTGATGGCAATGGGATCTTTCAGCAGGATAATACACCCTGACAACCTACAAACATAGCTCTGGAATGTTTTTTGGAACATGACAAAGAGTTCAAGGTGTTGACTTGGCCTCCAAATTCCCTAAATATCAATCTGATCAAGCATCTGTGGGATGTTTTTGATATAAAGTCTGAGCCATGGAGGCCCCACCTCACAAAATTACAGGACTTAAAGGATCTGCTGCTAACGTCTTGGTGCCAGATACCACCGGACACCTTCAGAGGTCTTGTGGAGTCCAGTTATCAAAAGGTCAGAGCTGTTTTGGTGGCACAAGGGGATCCTACACAAAATTATGTTATGACCATCTATATATAGGTGTATATACAACTAGCCATTTGGAGCGGCCAGCACCGTAACTAGTGCTCCCGGAGCATTGTGCAGGCCACACCCCTCCATGTGATGTCATGCTGAGGGGTGGAGCCACAATCGCCAGTGATTACAGCAATGCCCGGAGCATCTTCAGGATGCTGCGGGGGGCTGTAAGCGGTGTGAATGTCTGAAGCATCCTAAGGATGCTCCAGGTGGCACTGCTGCAGAGATTCTGACTGCAAGGTGCCATTCTAGGCACACTACTAGCCAGAAGCAGAGACCGAAGGTGAGAGGCGGTGCTGCCCATAACTAGGGGTGTGCTACTGCACCGCTTGCATACCCCTAGTTATGGCCCTGGGAGTAGCTTTCTTGCACTCTAGCTAACCAGACCAAAGTAGCTCTGATTGGTTACATGCAGATAGGCCCTTGTACTGTAGTTCATATTGCAAGTCTACTAAAAGTAAGTTGTGATCTGTGCATCAGGTTTTTTTTTTTTCAACCTTTGGATAACCAGAGAAGAAAATTAGAAGGAAAATATGACTATAAGGATTTAGGCATGCAATAAAGAGGACAACAAGGGCTTTGTCGAGTATTTTAAATAAAGGACTTTAAAAAAGGTTTCTGTGTGTTTTTTTTCTCAGTAGTTTACTATGGGAACATATGCCAGCAGGCCCTGCTGAGCAGCATATGGAAGTTCTTGTATACTGGGACTAGTAGTGCAAATTAGTAATTACTAAGATACCCTTTGTTTCATGAAGCTGAGAAACAAATGTACTATTTTAAAAGTTTATGATATTCTATATAATGATAATGATTGGTTACAATCAAAGTATTTAAGGAGGTTCCATGGACTAGGAAAACACCTTCTGGTGACATCAGAACCATTGAGAAACACATTGAGGTGATCTGTGGATTTTATTGTGCACCACGTGTACTACAATTCCAGTAATAAAGTTAAAACCTTCATCTCTGCAGTGGAGCTATCGCTACCCTCTGTCCCATAATCATATCAGGGACACAAGTTGGTTCTGTATCGGATGGCAGGTGGCACAATTAGGAGGAGTACTTATCACACTGATAAAGAATCATAGGCAAGACGGCACAGTTCGGGACAGCTGGTGAGCATATCTGTGTCTTGTATGAGAAATAAGCTTCTGATATGTGTAGCTCTATGAGCGCATATTTAAACAATTGTATGAGTTATTTCAGTGTCATTCAGCACAAAGATGCCGTATGCTGAGGAATAATATCTAGAGACTATGGAAGAGGTTCCCAAACTCTCCAGGTTTTAAGAATAACCATGCTTGACCACAGGTGACTTTATTAGTACATCAGTCAATTTGATTACACCACCTGTGCTCAACCATGGATATCTCTAAAACCTGAACTGTTGGGGTGCCTTGCTGACCACATTTGGGAACCTCTGGACTATGGGGTTCTATTTAGTAAACATAAAAATATTGTTTCTTCAACATTTTAATTGGAGGATTTTTTTTCTACTCCCTATTTTATCACAAATATAACGAAAATGAGAGAGTGGCATTTATTGGCTGTACTAGCCCAAAAACACGCACACAGACACTAAAAGCTCGAACCCTAGTTAGGGAAACCATGGACTTGCTGGACGTTTTTTAAATCACCATTATACTGCACAATGACTGGCCTTGGGCCATGTTTCTCTGTGTGCCTTTGGTGGAAAGGTTTTTCCCTTAGGACCAGTCATCATACTATGAGATTCTTGTCTGTGAGTCAGGAGTGACAAAGAGGAACATATTTCTTGGAAACCATTGATATCATCTTGGAAGAGAGAGCACAATTAAAAGACCCTACAGAAAATATTTATTTTAAGAAACTTTGATGTAGGCGATGTGCAGACTCCTCCTCAGTGACAGGAGCCAGGTGCTGTACTGTAGCATTACATGCAGCACTCGGCTCCTGACACAATGAGGGAGCCGGCACTGCACACAGACTGGCCCTGGGGGCAGTCCGCACCTCTGGGACCCACGGAGTGACTAAAATGGGGGTTTGGCCAATGAGGCCACGCCCCCTACCGATAAGGCCATGCCTCTACCCGCGAGGCCACACCCTTATTTACTACATATCTCTCCACACCGAGTGTCACCACAGGGAGGACGTCACTGCATGTATAAACAGATCAAAATGTGCTACACTATAAGTGTCATATTGGTGTTTGTATTAATTAGAAACAACAAGTCCCAAAATAAATCCTTTTGCATCATCCCCTATTAATACTCAAAGCCAGGTTAATTGCTGCACAACCATTATCCTCTGTACAATATAAATCAAAAGGTTTTTTGTAATCTGGTATTCCCAATGTAGGTGCTCTTGTCAGACTGTCCATTAGCTTAAGGAAAGCCTGCTCTGTTTCCTCAGTGTGTGTGACACGGTTGGTTTTTGAGGATGACACCAATTCCTGCAAAGGTAAGGCCAAAATAGAAAAACCTGGGATTCATGGTCTGCAGTGTCCACACATGCCTAAGAAGGTACAGATTTGCTGTTGGTTTTGCGGCAGTGTCATGGTCTGTGTGGCCTGGATTCTGTCGGTTGTCAAGTGTAGTAGTAAACTTTTTCACATCGGTATTGTGTGGAAGATTGTGCGCACACAATGCTATTTTGCGTCGTGAGCGTGATGCTATTTTGCGCCGCGTGCACACCGCAAAGCCACATGTTTCCCTCATGCTGCCACAGTTTCAAGCAATCATTATATTCTATTCTTTTCTTCAGAGATTTCACCACACATGCTATCTCTAACATTGTTCAATATTTCCTCATCAAAACTGACAATCATAGGAAAAGGTTTCACACACTTCCTCGTCATCATAACCCATACATTACAGAGCGTAGTTGCATACGCTCCGTACTTCGTATGCATTATATGCCATGCCGACCCTGTCAGCCCTTCCAAAAGCAGCACATCATCCACCATACCCAGCGTTAGTCTGGCACCCATCTGGGATAACGCTAAGCACTTTTCGCTAGTATGTGGACCGGTGGATAAATTCACAAGCTGCTTCCACTCACCTTCAACCGCTGTGTACAACCAACTCGCTAATCGTTACAGTCATCCTACACAACAAGCAGCAGAATGCTGCCTATACAATATCCTGCCTCCTGGATAGGTACCCCTAACCAATGGGAACACACAGTACCCCAAACCAATGGAACACACAGTACCCCGAACAAAAAAACAAACAAATCCCTTTTCAAGTACTTTCCACTGCTAGCAGTGATTTCCTCCACCACAACTCAGTTCACAGTCACGGTCTGCCCCAACCATGTGGTTCAATCGCAATCCCCAAAGAACCTAACTGATCAATGGATTTTGCAATCACACTGAGAGCTGATTTCACCTCTAGGGAACACACAATACCCCTATCAGTAGGGAACACACAGTATCCCTTTCTGCAATACACCTGCTATGTGTACGGAATTGGTATGAAATACAGCCGGCCGCATGGTTCGATTCCCGTCAGCGGCAGCCTGACAGGAGCAGAGTGCGACGCAGCGGAAGCCCGACAGCGCTGGAAATCCCGATCGTGGATAGGTAAGTATTTACTAACCTAACCCCCCTAACCCTAACCCTCCTTAGGGGTGCCTAACCCTAACTTCCCCCCCAAGTGCCTAACCCTAATCCCCCCTCTAAGTGCTTAACCCTAACCACCCCCTTCCCCGCTGCCTAAACCTAAGTCCCCCGGGGGGGTGCCTAACCCTAAGTCCCCCCCGGGGGTGCCTAACCCTAACCCTCCCTCCCCCTAGCCTAACCCTAACCCTCCCGGGTGGGTGCCTAACCCTAAGTCCCCCCCGGGAGCCCTAAACCTAACCCTCCCCCCCCCCGCGGCTGTCTGCTCACGGCACCCGGCATCCCGATCGTAGGTCTCCCGGCGTCGGGGAAATGCGGGCGTCTACATCTAGATGTACGGCATTTCACCCTTGACGGGAAATGGCAGTCGGGAAGCCGGCTGCCAGTATTTAGGCAGTCGGCTTCCCGATTGCCTCCCATGTGTACACTAGGAAACACACAGTACTCCTAGCCCTAGGGAACACACAGTACCCCTAGCAATAGGGAACACACAGTACCCCTATTCTCATCTCAAATATACGTCTATCGTGCACCTTTTCTGCGCAGAAAAGAAATTAAACTTTTTCTCAGATATGGCAGTATGATTAAGAGACTTAAAACAATGTAATCACGCTATCAATACAACAATGCAATCTTAAACAATTTGTTTGAACATGTGGCAGCAATACCGGAAACACGTATACGCTATTGTGCGCCTAGTCGCATACACAATAATGCGACTGATACACAAAAGCGTGGAAATAAAAATTACGCTATTTTGCGACTAGTCACATACACAATAATGCGACTAACACACAAAACATGGACAGACAATAAAAGAAACAAACCTGTCTCCAAGTTCCTAATCAGCGCCCCTTAAGATCTCACAATTAAGGACATCGATTCCACAACACTGAATGGTAGCAGGGTTTCGAACACAGTGTGTTCTTGCCTGCTTATGGCGCCTTCCACCCTGTTGTGGAATTGAGGTACGTTTGCAATCGTGCGAATCATGGTGGCATGATATCAACTGCGAGCCCCCATCTATGAATACCCTTAAATTGCTAGAGAGAAATAATCGCTGTCCAGACAATAATTGTGGTTCCAAAGCACAAAAGTTCTTATTGCAATAAAAGAAAGTTACACGCTTTCATCTAGCACAATTAGCGCAAAGACAATTAAATACAGAATATACGATACAGCCCAAAACATACGCATGCGCACTGGTCCCAGCATACAGTCATCAGTCCAGAAGCCTGTGGTCATCCAAAGAGAATGGCTGTATACTAGAACGAGTATGCAAGCTATATACCCTCCCAGAACAAAGAAATTAGTTAATGGATTTCCATTGGGTCTGGCTCCTGGACATTCTGGTACGATGCAGGTCTTTGGACAGTCCTATAGCATCACTAGGGGTATGTCGCAGTTCCTCAGGTGTTGCTTTGTGTGGTTTTCCCACCGAAGAATTGGTTTAAACTAGGGATGTGCAGGCTCGGATAGGTTCGAGTTTGCACGTGGAGTTCGGATTTTTCCCTCCAAAAAAACGGAACTCACAACGAGGCAAAACGTCATCTTACATGGACGAACATCATCATTCCTGGACAAAAGACCAGGAATGATGATGTTCGTCCATGTAAGATGACGTTTTGCCTCGTTGTGAGTTCCGTTTTTTTGGAGGGAAAAATCCGAACTCCACGTGCAAACTCGAACCTATCCGAGCCTGCACATCCCTAGTTTAAACTAGTAAAAAACACTTCATACAATTTCACATTCTAATTACTATTTTCATATAGTTCATATCTTGTGAACGCATGATGCGATTTCCTTGCAGGTCGAACCGGAAATCTACAAATAAACAGTGGTTTAGAATGGTACCAAACATGATATGTCTAATAGCTTATATACCTTAAATATTGTATACCTTACATTTCACAACATAAGTATTTGCTAATAAAACCTCTAATATTTAGCTTTTAATGTGGAGGAACCTTTTTATAAGTTTTGGTATGTGTAAGTGTGAGAATATTGCGTATAGTCGCTAATATGCGTGGTGCGTTTATGTGTAGAGTGTTTTGATAAACCAGTGCAACTGTGCACTGTGCGCCTTGTATATTTTATGTTTTATTTAATGTGTGTATGGGGTATGGTAGGACTGTCAACAGTATGCGGTAGCAACACAGCAGTTGGTCACAGCTGTACCTGAAAGTCCAACTAGCAGAACCACCATGTGTACTTATGGCCTTATTCAGCAGTGCAAGCAGTCCGATGATCGGGAATCTGCACATGTGCCGGACCCATTCTGCGCATGTGCAAAATGATTCTGCAATCCCGCACGCAGACTGGCAGCAGATTGTCATTGATTGTCACCACCGTTGGGGGGAGGGAAGAGACCAGGATCTCTGTCGGCTGGCGGAGATTTCCTGGCCTCTTCCTCACATCTGCGATGGCCGGCTTGTGTGACCCCATGGGTCACCTTAGCCCAGTGCCAAAATTAAGGTCCACATGGGCCTGGAACAGAAATATATAGGGCCTATTGTGTTTTGCCACACTGAGTTTGACCAGCATGGCGGGGGTGTGGTCAGCTGAAAGGCAATTGATTAAGTAAAGAAGATCACCTCCTGAGCACAGCTGGATGTTCTGTGCCCTCATTGGATGCTCATAGTCTACATTGCGGGCAATAAAACCTCATGGTAACCACGATGAGCACCCCGATATAATAAACATTCATGGAAACACCAGACACCACCGGAGACCACTGCAAATACTGCGTGGAGTTCGGCATCTCATAACATGATACATTGGGGGGAATTCAATTGTATTTTTGGGCGTCTTAAGTAATGGGTGTCTATCAGCAATTCAATTCATCTGTAAATACAGTAGATCAAATAGCTCAGCGCGGCGGCCTGTGCAGTATATGTCAATGCGGCATACCATATATTGAATTGACTGTGTAGCGACCTGTAACATATCTGTAAGTGCAGCAAGGAACACCAACCTGACACAGCAGCCGGCAAATATAGTGTTAAAACAGCGTACAACTATCACGGCGCGTTAGCCAATAGAGACCCAGGTCAACTTTCCAAAAGTAGTGCTCAGTAAAGAAATGATGAACTAAATAAGCATGTACAGTATGCTGCACCAAAGCCAATCTTATCATAGATAGGGACAGCAAATCTCACAAAAGGGTTACGCCAACGTTTCAGAATATGTTCTTTCCTCAGGGATACGGGGCCTGATTCAGAGTTTTACACTATTGCCGTCGCTCCTGCAAATGTGTACGCAGAGGATCTGTGAAAATATGCTAATGCCGCAGCCTCTATGATATGAATTAAATCGCCCACCTGCGGCTTTGCAAATCCAAGCGTCGGCATATATATACTGTATAGTGGCATATATATATATATATAGTGGCAGTGTCCCCAGAGATAGCATTGGTGAGCAGCAGATCCTGTATGGGGTTGGAGAGATCCTCCCACACAGGGTATTAATACTGAGTTGTGATACACCTGTGTGTGCCTTGTGGAGAGAGCTCAGGTGGGGGCTGATGAGGAGGCAGACCAGTCAGGCTGCTGTTGGATACAGTCTATGTGGGACTGTGGCAGCCAGACAGCCCAGTGAAGCTAAGCGAGCCATTGGGGGTCAGGAGGCCTGTGTCTGGACTTTGCAGGAGGCAAGGGGGGACCATAAACCTCTCAGACTGGGTGACATTGAAGCAGCTGGGCTGCAGGCTGAGGAAGCCAGGGCCTACTGTATACCTGAAGGATACAGGGAAGGCCACAAAGACTGATGGTGTTTGTATAGCTGTGCAAGCCAAGCCAGGCTGGAGCCGGCAATAGACCTGTAGAGAAGCAGGCAGAGACTTTATTGGCAGACTAGCTGCACCTTGATAGAGAGGGTTCAAGAAGTGAGCGAGTGCCCTTAAAGAGGGCTAGGTTGTTTGTTATTTTCTATTTTTGTTTCCTGTTTACCATGCTGAAGTAAAGCACCATTTCTTTATTTTACTGAAATGCCATGTGTGGACTCTAATTCTGCACCTAATCACTGCACCACTGACCCCAATCTACCAAGCTAATTACCCCAAGTTATCACATATGGTGGAGAATGCGGGCATAAAGATTCTACGCAAGAAAGGTCTACGCAAGACAGGTCTGTGCAAAAGTGGATTACAGCAGGTACAGAAAATGCAGAGTACAAATGGAAATATGGATGCTTATTGCACTACATAATTGGACTCTCTTAGAAAGCTAAAGGAGGCTCACTGCAATGGATGGAAGGCTCGTCAAGGTGGTGAGTGAAGAGAAATGTGTGTAACCTCTAATGTTGAAAACCTGCAAGAAAAGTGGTTAATTTCAAGGTGTGCTATTCTGTGTCCTGGACTTTTTCTTTTGCAATTAAAGGGAAAGAGACTTGTATGCTGTTCATTGCAATCAAAGTTGGTGCAAGTGACAACCAAAGCAGTTACTGTGTTATGTTGTGAAGTGTATAAATTTGAAAGCCAAGTGTTGCAAGTTAAAAACTGTGTGCTAAAAAAAAAAAAAGCATTTAAACCTTAAAGTGACAGACACCCAATTTGTTGTGGCTGAAAAGACTGTTGTCCTGTGTTTCCCATGAAGGTGTCATCCAGTGATTATTAGGCAAGTCTTATCCCTCTTATCCCTTTGATACAACATGGATGACATGGTGAAGGCCTTGCTGCTGGCTACAGCAGCTCAGCAAGAAGCCAACAAGCAACAGTGGGCAAAGCTTAAGGCGCAAAAAGAAAGTGGTCAGTGTATGGTGCAAGGTCCGTCCAGAGAGGACTATATCAGCCTGGAAGAATTTGGCAGTATGCGTGAAGTTTTGAATGAAAGTAATACATATTATGCTGGGCAGATTGATTACTTAATGGAACAATTGACTGATGAGAGAAATTTTCATGAACAAACTGAAAAGAAATTACGGAGTGAATTGTCCTCTTTGAAAATGGCATTTGAGCAGGAAGAAATTAAAAAACGTGAAGTACTTAAAGAGACAGACCTTAAATTGGCAGCAATGTCTGAACGCCTTGAGGAGGCTAACATGCTCCAATGTGTTACAAAGTATGAGAATGATGTGCTCCTAGCAAAAAATGACTTATTAGAGGAAGATGTTGTTGAATTGCAGCAAAAGTGTGTGGTAGTTCAGCAGGAAGTGGAGGAATTGAAAGAAGGTGTTCAGAGACATCGGAGTGATGCAGAGTGCACGCAAGTGAAAGTGACGGATCAGGCTCTGGTGTTAAGGGAA
Organism: Taudactylus pleione; assembly: GCA_031769625.1. Classification (NCBI taxonomy): domain Eukaryota; kingdom Metazoa; phylum Chordata; class Amphibia; order Anura; family Myobatrachidae; genus Taudactylus; species Taudactylus pleione. The sequence goes on from JAUIMM010000006.1 coordinate 12,284,284, forward strand.
AAATACTCTTTAATTGTGTCCACAAAAGTAAAGCTTTAAGACTGTTAATTGGAGAAAAGTTCTTTGGCTAAAAAGTTTTGTGAATTGAAAGAGAAGCATCTCCAGATGCTGCAGACTCATGCTCAGTGGGAGACAGACCATGAAGGAAAAAAGATGGAGATAGTCCGTCTTGAAGTCAGCTGTAAGGAGCAAGTACAAACTCTCCACTCCAATTTAGCTGCAGCTAGAGCAGTTTCAGAAGGTCTGGCAGAAAGATATGTATTCCTGGAGGAAAGTCTGCATAAAGCCACAGAGCAAACTGAATCTTTGGAGAGAGAGCTGTACCTTGCCCATGGCCGGGCTTGGAAGTTGCAAGAACAGAGTGAGAGTCTTAAGAAGTGTCTGCTATGTACACAGGAGCAGTTGCAAAGATTCCAAGTGGAGAAGAATACCAAAGAACTGGAGTTATAATGTGAATTAAACATGGCAGAGTCTGCAACAATTGTACATAAGTTGAGAATTTATGAATTTGAAGTTGTGGAGAGCAATCTGCTACAATCTGAGAGCAAGTTGGAAAGCGCCATGGCAAAAATTGCCCAGCTGGAAGAGCAGCTATCTGCGGCTCAGGAAAAGTTCCACATGGTATGGGATAATCAGAAGAGGAAAAGAAGTTGGATAACGTTCTGAAGTTGGATCCTGGACTCAAAATGGCATCTGATGTCTTCGCTGAACCCAGTGTGGCAGAAGTACATAAACACAAGCAGCAATCCTTACAGGTTGATCCTGAAAAGGCTGGCACACAGAGTGATATGCTACCGGTACATAATGTCTTGTGTGATGAGCAGTGGGACCATAGAGATGTCCTCATTAACAGTACCAGTGTACAAGAAAAGACAGAAGTATCAAAGTTGGGAAATTCCCTAACGGACAATATTGTAAAAGTAGATGAGATTCCTTGCAGTGACTTTCAGCTTACAGTGATAGCTAAGGGTATGAAGTCCTCCAAAAGAGGCACAGGTCCAAATTGCAAAACTGTGTCTGAAGTTGATAATAAAGAACTGACGTATACAGATGGTGATCGCATGACCTGTGGAACTTGGGGAATAGACCCCTAGAAATCACAACAGTTTGTATGACCGTGGATGTGGTGTGAAGAGGGAAGAGGGCCATCGTCATGAGAATGTCTCATCCCATGTCGCTGAACCCAGGGGTTTCAAGCTGGGGAGGGGGATATGTGGCAGTGTCACCAGAGATGGTGTTGGTGAGCAGCAGATTCTGTGTGGGGTTGGAGAGATCCTCCCACACAGGGTATTAATACTGAGTTGTGATACACCTGTGTGTGCCTTGTGGAGAGAGCTCAGGTGTGGTCTGATGAGGAGGCAGACCAGTCAGGCTGCTGTTGGATACAGTCTATGTGGGATTGTGGCAGCCAGAGAGCCCAGTGAAGCTAAGCAAGCCATTGGGGGTCAGGAGGCCTGTGTCTGGACCTTGCAGGAGGCAAGGGGGGACCATAAACCTCTCAGACTGGGTGACATTGAAGCAGCTGGGCTGCAGGCTGAGGAAGCCAGGGCCTACTGTATACCTGGAGGATACAGGGAAGACCACAAAGACTGATGGTGTTTGTATAGCTGTGCAAGCCAAGCCAGGCTGGAGCCGGCAATAGACCTGCAGAGAAGCAGGCAAAGACTTTATTGGCAGACTAGCTGCACCTTGATAGAGAGGGTTCAAGAAGTGAGCGAGTACCCTAAGTGAGGGCTAGGTTGTTTGTTATTTTCTACTTTTGTTTCCTGTTTACCATGCTGAAGTAAAGCACCATTTTCTTTATTTTACTGAAATGCCATGTTTGGACTCTAATTCTGCACCTAATCACTGCACCACTGACCCCAATCTACTGAGCTAATTACCCATGTTCTCTCTCTCTCTATATATATATATATATATATTTACACATATATATGCATACATATATACATAATGTGCAATGGCGGTACTTGAGAGTGGTGGGCCCAGGTGCAAAAATTTGCTTTGGGCCCCCTCCTCCACCCTACTCCAAGTACAAAGTGTAGTGGGTGACAGGGAGAGGTAGAGGGTGACAGGGAGAGGCAAAAGGTAGACAAACAGTGGCAAGAAGATGACAAGGAGAGGGTGACAGGGAGAAGCAGTGGGTGACAGGGAGAGATAACAGGCAGTGGGTGACAGAGAGAGGGAAGAGGCAGTGGGTGACAGGGAGAGGGTGATTGGGAGAGGTGACAGGGAGAAGCAGTCGGTGACAGAGGGGGAGAGGGTGATGGAGAAAGTTGACAGGCAGTGGGTGACAGGGAGTGGTGAGAGGCAGTAGTGACAGGAAAAAGCAGTGGGTGAGAGGGAGAGAGTGACAGTGAGAGGTGATAGGCAGTAGGTGACAGGGAGAGGGATGGGCAGTGGGTGGCAAGGAGAGGGAGAGAATGACAGGCAGTGTTTGACAGTGAGAGGGAAGAGGCAGTGGGTGACAGGGAGAGGGTGATAGGAAGTGATGACAGGGAGAGGGTGACAGGCAGTGTTTGACAGTGAGAGGGGAGAGGCAGTTGGTGACAGGGAGAGGGTGATAGGAAGTGGTGACAGGGTGACAGGTAGTGTGTGACAGGGAGAGGGTGACAGGCAGAGGGTGATAGGAAGTGGCGACAGGGTGACAGGCAGTGTGTGACAGGGAGAGGGTGACAGGCAGTGTGTGACAGGGAGAGGGTGACAGGGCGAGGTGACAGGAAGTGGGTGACAGGGAGAGGGAAGGGCAGTGGGTGACAGGGAGAGGGTGATGGAGAGGGGATAGGCAGTGGGTGACAGAGAGAAGATGATAGGAAGAGGTGACAGGCAGTGTGTGAAGGAGAGGGTAACAGGCAGTAGGCGATAGGAAGAGGTGACAGGCAGTGGGTGACAGAGGGAGAAGGTAACAGGCAGTGTGTGACAGGGAGAGCATAGAGGCAGTGGGTGACAATGAGAGGGTAATAGGAAGAGGTGACAGGGATATGCAGTGTATGCCTGACACATTAAACCACACTGTAGTGCCCACCACTTATGTCACACTGTAGTTCCCCACACATTATAGCACACTATAGTGCCCACACATTATGCCACCTGTAGTGCCCCCACATTATACTACACTGTAGTGCCCTCACATTATGGCACCTGTAGTGCCCACACATTATGCCGGACTGTAGTTCCCAGACATTATGTTGCCTGTAGTGCCCACATTATGCCACACTGTAATACCCACACAATATGCCACACTGTAGTACTCACACAATTTGCCACACTGTAGTGCCCACATTATGCCACACTGTAGTGCCCACACTTTATGCCACACTGTATTATCCACACATTATGCCGCCTGTACTGCCCACACATTATGCTACACTATAGTGCCACCATTTTATGCCACCGTAGTGCCCACATTATGCCACACTGTAGTACCCACACTTTATGCCACACTGTAGTACCCACACATTATGCCACCTGTAGTGCCCACACATTATGCTACACTATAGTGCCCCCACTTTATGCCACTGTAGTGCCCACACATTATGCCATACTGTAGTCCCCACACATTATGCCACACTGTGGTGCCCACACATTATGCCACTTGTAGTGCCCACACATTATGCCACACTGTAGTGCCCACATATTATGCCACACTATAGTGCCCACACATTATGTCACTGTAGTATCCACAGATTATGCAACCAGTAGTTCCCACACTTTGTCTAACTGTAGTGCCCAAACATTATTATGCCACACTGTAGACTCTACATATTATACCACTGTAGTGCCCACACATTATGCCAGCTCTAGTGCCCACACATTATGCTACACTGTAGCCCCCACACATTATGCCACCTGTAGTGCCCACACATTATGCCACCTCTAGTGCCAACACACTGTAGTCCCCATACATTTTGCCACATGTAGTGCCCACACATTATGCTACACTGTAGTGACCCCACATTATGCTGCCTGTAGTGCCCACACATTATGCTACAGTGTAGTTCACACACATTATGCCACCTGTAGTACCCATACATTATGCCAAACTGTAGTACCCACACATTATGCCACACTGTAGTACACATACATTATGCCACCTGTAGTGCCCACTATTATGCAACACTGTAATGCCACTTTATGCCATACTGTAGTGCCCACACTTTATGCCACACTGTAGTACCTACACATTATGCCACCTCTAGTGCCCACATGTTATGCTACACTGTAGTCCCCACACATTATGCCACCTGTCGTGCCCACATATTATGCTACACTGTAGTCCCCACACATTTTGCCACCTTAAGTGCACACACATTATGCTACACTGTAGTCCCCACACATTATGCCACCTGTAGTTCCCACATTATGCTTACACTGTAGTGCCCACATTATGCCACCTGTAGTGCCAAAACATTATGCTACACTGTAGTCCCCACACATGCCACCTCTAGTGCCCACACATTATGCTCCACTGTAGTGCCCACACATTATGCCACTTGTAGTGCCCACACAGTGTACTCACCAGCAGCATCCCCAGGCAGCCGACAGAGCAGCAGTCACAGCCCGGCAAGTAGCTGCAGTGCGCCCGCGTAAGATAGCCAGAATGGTTGCACGGCGTTTGGCAAAAAAAATCAGGTAATAAAGAGCAGGAAGCTAGCGCTGATACAGTACATTGCGAGAATACCGCAGTATTGCGCGGTTTGCATAAAAGTGTCCGGGGCAGGATTCGTAGGGGTAAATTTGTTGACTTTTTCTACCTTACTGACGAAATGAAGAAAAGTTTTACCCAGGCTAGAAAGACAGGGGGCATTGGTGAGGATGTTTTTTGCGGTTTTAACAACTGGCTTAAGGGCATGCTTATATTTGCGACATGTTATCTGGAGACTAGGGCTGAAGAAAATGTGAATATTATTAGATATATATATATTTGGTGCTAGATATGTTCATTCGGTCTCGTAATTTAGCATGGCGTGAATATGATGTACAGTTTAGGAAGAAACATGACGGCAGTCTGATCATACCATTTGGGGTGAAAGACGTGAAGGTTTGGCTAGAGGTGTCACAACAATGTCGACCCCCCTTGGATTCAGTGCAGCCCCTTAGGGCCTTTACAACAAGTAGGACAGGGATGGCAGGTGGGGCGAGAGGAAAATGTTTTGCCCATAATGACTTCCGATGTACGCAGGGGTCGGGCTGTCGATTTCGCCACTCCTGTCGTCTCTGCGGAGGTGAGTATCTGGCCAAGGACTGTCGACTTGGGGCGGGAGGTGCTTCACAAGACCGAGGAGATGGCGCCAAGTGAGCTTGTTAAGGGTAGTTCGCCGGTCTTTCTGGCTTCTCTAGCTAGATGGCTACAGTTATATCCCTGTAGGGAGGATTCTTTGTTCTTGTTAGACGGTTTTTCGTTTGGTTTTAGATTACCTATAGACGCTCCTTTGCTAGTCAGGGCATCTAATAACTTGCGCTCTGTCAGAGATTTTCCAGAGGCCTTAAAGGATAAGGTGAGAACAGAGGTACTGCTTGGGCGAATGGAGGGTCCTTTTCCCTGTCCTTCCTTGCAGGACCTCTATATATCCCCGATAGGTTTTGTTCCCAAGAAGGTACCGGGAAAATTTAATTTAATACAGCATCTGTCGTACCCTCTTGGCTTTTCGGTTAATTATGCCATCTCTGAAAGTTTCTCTAGAGTGGTTTATCAATCATTTGACGATACATTGGATTTGGTATGCAGTTTTGGACAATGCGCTTTGATGGCAAAATTGGATATAGAGTCGGCCTTCCGGTTTATTAATAATGCACTGAGAGGCTATGAAGTTTATGGGTTTTAGACTAGATTCAGGTTATTTTGAAGATAAATGTTTGCCCATGGGTTGCGTAGTTTCCTGTGCTTATTTTGAGAAATTCAGTTCCTTTTTGCAATGGTGTCTACATGCGGGCATGTGAGCATAGCTCACTATTTGGATTATTTTCTCTTTATAGGTCCAGGGGGGAGTGACGTATGTTCTGACTTCCTTTTTTCTGCTCAGGACCTTTTTCGTGTCTTGGGAGTGCCCGTTGCACATGATAAGACGGAAGGTCCAGTTTCTTGCTTATCCTATTTGGGAATTGAGATAGATACATTGGCAGATTGCTGTAGGTTGCCGCAGGACAAAGTAGATAAGTTGCTGGAACAAATTGTGACCTGTCTAGCGGTGAACTCAGATAGATTAAGTAGGATCCAGTCACTGCTAGGTTCCTTTAACTTTGCTTGCCAGATAATTCCACTGGGTAGGGTATTTTGCAGAAAATTGGAGAGCGCCACAGCCGAGTCGGTCAAGCCGCATCATCATGTCCGTTTGTTGTCAGAGATAAAAGATGATCTTCGCATTTGGGACAGGTTTTTGGTCCATTTCAATGGCGAGCGGATATGGCCTTCACCTCCAATATTGAATAGGCTGTTACAACTGTATACTGATGCGGCTGGATCGTCCGATTTTGGGGCCTTTTTCAATGGGGAATGGTGTACTGCTCCGTGGGCTCTAGATTGGCGCGAGGAGGGTTTGACGAGTAATTTGTTGCTGTTGGAACTTTTCCCGATTGTTGTAGCAGTGGAACTCTGGTCCACGCGACTGAGTACCCATCAGGTAATTTTTTGGTGTGGCAATCTGGGTGTGGTTCATGCCATCAACAACCAGCGCTCGTACGTTTACTCCGTCATTTCATTTGCGCGGCTTAGAGGCAAATATTAGATTCAGGGCTAGGCATGTACCAGGGGTTGTTAACAAGATTACTGATCCTCTCTCTCATTTTCAATTTGCGCGATTTAGAGCGCTTGTACCATCGGCTTCTAATGTTGGTTTGGTGTGCCCCTCATTTCCGGCTTAGAAAGTGTGGCGCTGCAATCGTTGGCTCCATCAACTCTCAGAACGTACTCTGCCGCCTGGCGGGACTGGTGCGCTTATTGTGCGCTCCCGAATTTGGTAGGTAAGTCTTCAAGGAGTTGCTTTCCTCCTTTGCTTGGGAAAGATACCGGCAGGGTAGATCCAGGGCCTTTATAGAGTCGGTACTGGCAGGGGTCTCCTTCTTTTGTAAAATGAAAGATGTACATGATCCCACTAAATCCTTTTTACTTGGGAAGGCGCTAAAAGGTTGGGTGAAGGGATCCCCCGCTTGAGCCAACTCTCGTCGGCCTGTAGATGTTCAGTTGTTGTCGGCTCTGTTGGCTGTTATGGAGAAAGTGGCTTCTGATAGTTTTGAGGCCTCTCTTTTTCATCTAGCCTTCTCGGTAGCATTTTTTGGGGCTTTCAGGGTTAGTGAATTGGTGGCAGTCAATAAAGCATCCACTTCGTCTGGGCTTTTGTTTAAAAACATTGGCCCTCATTCAGAGGCAGTCGCTAGAACGAGCACTCTCTCTGAATGAGGACGGCCACTTCACTTTTCAAGTGCGGCCTCCTGGTCGCTAGCTAAGCTGTGGGTTAACACCCACAGCTTTAGCGATCAACCAGGTTGATGGTGGCGATGGTCAAGACCATCGCGACCATCGGGGCTTGCGACGAGACCCTAAGGTTGGGTCTCGGCAACCACAAGCCCCAGGGAGCTTCCTGCTCTGATCGAGCAGGAAGCTCCCCACTGATATCACTGCTGATGTTAGTGTGGCCGCCCACAAAATGGCAGGCGGTCCGTAAGGAACGCGTCCGTTTGTTTAGCCACCCCCCCACCCCGCCTACAAAACGGGGCTTGCTGTCGATCAACAGCCCCTTTTGTAGTGAGCTCCGGAGCGAGAGAAATTCTCTCTCGCTCCGGGACTTGCGCACGAGCAGTGCGGCCACTGTGCGTGCGCAGGGCCTTAACATCGACCCGGTTGCGAGCGCTCAGTGCTTGCGACTGTATCTGAATGAGACCCATTGTCTTTAGACATTCGGCGGTCCTTTGTAAACTACGATTCTCTAAAACTGATCAAACTGGTAGGGGTAAATGGGTTACTCTAGAGCAACATCAGGAATTGAATATCTGTCCGCATCACTTAGCTGCTAATTACATGGCATTGCATCCAGCTGGGTGGTCACAATGGTTGCTACATGCAGATCTTAAGCCCCTCACTAAATTTCAGTTTGCAGCAGTTTTTAAACAGGTTTTAGTGGAGTTAGGTCTAAATCCTACTGATTATGGTACCCATTATTTTTTGGATTTGGGGCTGCTACGAGTGCAGCTATGGCAGGGGCATCGCCTGCATCCATTCAGAGGGTAGGGCACTGGAAGTCAGCTGCATATAAGAAATATGTGCATTGCGATAAGCTGTAGGCGCGCACCTGGCGACAACCCGAAAACGTTGTTTACCCACCAATCGTTGAACGGCTAGCATTCAGCAATTGAGGTGTGAAGTTATTATTTAATTTTTCCTCCCGCTAGCCATGATCTGACCCATTTTGGTTCACGGGTAGGTTTTTTAGTTTTTTCTTCTTCACTCGGGTTCCTGTTTTTCCAGTTATTGCATCCCTGCTACTTAGATGCTATGTGTTTTTATAAGTTGTGTGGTTTCGCATCAGGTTGGTGTGGTTCTCATGGTCAGGGTTTTCCTTTTTCTACAGCGATGGCAGCAGAAGATGGACAGGTATGGCTTGTGGGCCATGCTTATATTTTTTGGGCAGAGAAATATGTGTTGGCTCAGCATGCTAGTCTGTCGCTTGGTGGTCGGAGGATGCGTTGGATTGGAGTGAGGGGTTTGCGTGTTGAGGCAGTTTTGGAGCTGATTGTTTCCCCTGTGACTAAATGGGGAGTGCCAGGATATGTGGTGTTGCACGTTGGAGGGAATGACTTAGGGAAAATGAAAGGTGTTGAATTGATTGTGAGTCTGCATGAGTTGTGGGAAGAGGTTCTTTTATGATGGCCGTCTGTACAGATTGTATGGTCTGAAATGATGTTCCCCCATTTGACTTGGAGAGGAGTGCATAAGTACGGTTCATTGGATAGGGCTCGGAAGAAGGCAAATGTTGCAGTGGCTAAACATGTCGAGTCCATTGGTGGCTTGGTTGTGAGGCACGGCTTTTTGGTGGGTGATATTGACAAGTTTTTTCGGCATGATGGTGTGCATTTGAATGCTCTAGGTACTGGTTTATTTGTGAAGGATTTGCTTTCTTTTTTGAGCTAGTTAGTATGGGTGGCAGGCCAGTCTCCTTTAGGGCCTGGCTTTGGCGGGAGTATGCTGCAGCTCAGTGGCTTTAGGTGGCGTAAGACAACTTTGTGGGGGCACTTGCCCTCAATGCCCCTGGCGAATTTGTCCTTCTCCGTGCTGGGGGACCCGGGCGCTTTTCTGTGTGTAAGCGCCTCGGATTGGCCCAGGAGGGAAGTGAGACTCTCACATCGTTAGTACGTCTAGAAGGGGGGATGTTTTAGTTATCTCCCGAGTATTTTTTGAGCGAGATAAAAGCTAGAACTGAGCTTGCAAGCGTCTCTTTGCCACCCTGGTTAGGTTGATTAATTCTAATTATAAATAAAAAGCTGTGACCTTTGGCAAAGCTCTCGGTGTCCGTGTCTTTATTTATAGTTAAGTAAAGTAAGCTAATATCTTAATGGACTGACAAAACTATCAGATATTTCTATCTAAATATATGTCTATATATATATATACAGTCAGGGCCATAAATATTGGGACATTGACAGAATTCTCAGATTTTGGCCTCTATTCACCACCACAATGGTTTTGAAATGAAACAAACAAGATGTGCTTTAACTGCAAACTTTCAGATTTAATTTGAGGGTAATTACATCCAAATCGGGAGAACGGTGTAGGAATTACAACAGTTTCAATATGTGCCTCCCACTTTTTAAGGGGCCAAAAGTAATGAGACTATCAACTCAAAAGCTATTTCATGGACAGGTGTCGGCTATTCCCTCATTATTTCATTGTCAGTTAAGCAGGTAAAAGGTCTGGAGTTGATTCTAGGTGTGACATTTGCATTTGGAATCAGTTGCTGTCAACTCTCAATATGAGATCCAAAGAGCTGTCACTATCAGTGAAGCAAGCCATCATTAGGCTGAAAAATCAAAACAAACCCATCAGAGAGATAGCAAAAACATTAGGTGTGGCCAAATCAACTATTTGGAACATTCTTAAAAAGAAAGAACGCACCGGAGAGCTCAGCAACACCAAAAGACCCGGAAGACCACGGAAAACAACTGTGGTGGATGACAAAAGAATTATTTCCCTGGTGAAGAAAAACCCCTTCACAACAGTTGGCCAAATCAAGAACACTCTCCAGGAGGTAGATGTATATGTGTCAAAGTCAACAATCAAGAGAAGACTTCACAAGAGTGAATATAGAGGGTTCACCACAAGATGCAAACCATTGGTGAGCCACAAAAACAGGAAGACCAGATTAGAGTTTGCCAAACAACATCTAAAAAAGCCATTACAGTTCTGGAACAACATCCTATTGACAGTTGAGACAAAGATCAACTTGTACCAGAGTGATGGGAAGAGAAGAGAAGGAAAGGAACTGCTCATGATCCAAAACATTCCACCTCATCAGTGAAGCATGGTGGTGGTAGTGTCATGGCGTGGGCATGTATGGCTGCCAATGGAACTGGTTCCCTTGTATTTATTGATGATGTGACTGCTGACAAAAGCAGCAGAATGAATTCTGAAGTGTTTTGGGCAATATTATTTGCTCATATTCAGTCAAATGCTTCAGAACTCATTGGACAGCACTTCACAGTGCAGATGGACAATGACCCGAAGCATACTGTAAAAGCAACCAAAGAGTTTTGTAAGGCTAAAAAGGGGAATGTTATGCAATGGCCAAGTCAATCCCCTGACCTGAATCTGATTGAGCATGCATTTCACTTGATGAAGACAAAACTGAAGGGAAAATGCCCCAAGAACAAGCAGGAACTGAAGACATTTGCAGTAGAGGCCTGGCAGAGCATCACCAGGGATGAAACCCAGTGTCTGGTGATGTCTATGCATTCCAGATTTCAGGCTGTAATTGCCTGCAAAGGATTTGCAACAAAGTATTAAAAAGTGAAAGTTAGATTTAGGATTGTTTAGTGTGTCCCATTACTTTTGACCCCTTAAAAAGTGGGAGGCACATATAGAAACCGTTGTAATTCCTACACCGTTCACCTGATTTGGATGTAATTACCCTCAAATTAAATCTGAAAGTCTGCAGTTAAATCACATCTTGTTTGTTTCATTTCAAAGCCATTGTGGTGGTGAATAGAGGACAAAATATGAAAATTCTGTCAAAGGGCCTGATTCAGAGCCGGACGCTATTTGCGGTCGTTCGGCCAGAAAATAGGGGTGGCTATTCAAATGAACCGTTCGCTCTTTGCGGTCTGTTCACGCCTCTATGTCTGAACGAGCGAACAAAACATGCGGTCGTTTTTTTAAAAAATACGCCCCCTGGCCGCTCGCATTCTACATCATGTCCGCTATTTATTTGATTAATCGAGTACATCGACCAGCGTATGAACTGCTCGCTATTCTTGTGGTTGGTTTTTGCTACCACAATCTTGCGAGCAGTTCTGGCTATAAAATAACCCAGTGACGTGGTCAATGACGCTGCTGTATTAATTATGCACACCCTTAAAATGCCCGTTTTGACCTTTAAGCACGCCTGCGTTCGGATCTCCACTCCCCGTTTTCAAGCACCTTCCCCTGTTACCACCCACATACTCCTCATTCAGTCACTCAAAATAGCAGGCATTCGCTATTTAGCGAACAAACGATTTTCGCCCGCACTGACTGGTTCGCGCATGCGTATTACGATCCGTATGCATGCGCAGTTGGGCAAACATCGCTCGGAGCGAACGAGCGGCCACTTACGAGCGGCTCTGAATCAGGCCCAATGTCCCAATATTTATGGACCTGACTGTATATATATATATATATATATATATACAGTATATATATATATATATATATATATATATATATTTATAGATGCACAGTACAGTGTAAAAGTTTTAGGCGGGTGTGGAAAAAATGCTGCTAAGTAAGAATGCTTCAAAAATAGAAGTGTTAACGGCTTATTTTTATCAATTAACAAAATGCAAAGTGAATGAACAGAAGAGGAATCTAAATCAAATCAATATTTGGTGTGACCACCCTTTGCCTTCAAAACAGCATCAATTCTTCAAGGTACGATTGCACAAAGTCAGGGATTTTGTAGGATTTTAGTCAGGTGTATGATTAACCAGTCATACCAAACAGGTGATAATGATCATCATTTCCAAATGTAGGTTGAAACACAGTCATTAACTGAAACAGAAACAGCTGTGTAGGAAGCTTAAATCTGGGTGAGGAACAGCCAAACTCTGCTACAAAGGTGAGTTTGTGGAAGACCGTTTTATGTCACAGGTCATATACCATGGCAAGACTGGGGTAGTTATACTGCATCAGCTTGGTCTCTCCCATGCAAAGATTTCAAAGCAGACTGGAGTTTCAAGAATTGATACTGTTTTGAAGGCAAAGGGTGGTCACACCAAATATTGATTTGATTTAGATTATCTTCTGTTCATTCATTTTGCATTTTGTAAATTGATAAACTTACCTTGCAGCATTTTTTCCCACACCTGCCTAAAACTTTTGCACAGGTCTGTCTATCTATCTACGTATCTATAACAGGTGCAGGGGGAGCCCACACCGTACACCTTGCACCCATATTTTCCAATACTTACTTATCCGAAGTCCCGCATCGGCAGTAGCATCCCTGCACAAAGCGCTTGGAAAATGACCACAGCGCCATTTTCCCAGTGGCCTGTGCAATTGCAGTAGACTCTGGGCACAGACTAGTTCCCAGAGTCTACTGCTGCGGGCAGTCCGCTGCTGGCCGCACGGGGAGAGAGAGGAGGGGGGCCCAGGCGGGGAATACAATATAATATAATGTTTGAGACCTTAATACAGGGATGGGGAACCTCAGGCCCGGGGGACTTATAAGGCCCCCGGAATCATTTGGTCTGGCCCTCTGAACTTTTTTCAGCTAGCCTCATCTGGCTAGCAGGGTGCCTAGAATGCAGCCAGCATCTATGCAGCAGTGCCACCTGAAGCATCCTTAGGATGCTCCGGGCATTGCTGTAATCACAGACAATTGTGGCCCTACCCCTGTGTGACATCACATGGAGGGGGCATGGCCTGCACTGGGCCCACAAATAATATATGTATCAAAATGGCCCTCGGCAGAAAAAAATTTCCCCACCCTTGCCTTAATAGGTATTAGCACTCTCTCTACACCCATTCATTATTGTAGGGGTTTCCCGAGCCAGCCCTTGTTCCACTGTCATCGGACAAGCTTTAAGGACATGGGAGGAGGCATAGACCATGTGAGACAGAAACTAGACTTTTTTAACTCTGCTGATTCCCAGAAAGATACTACAAAGAGCAGTAAGCAGATGTTACATTATGATGAGTTGTATCATATTGCAAGGACAGTTCATAGTAATAAATAAATATTTCAAATGTGATTGTGCATGTCGAAATACACAGGTGATACCTTTTGATGTTACTGTCCCTTTAAGGATATAGATGGTACGCAGGGCTGGAGTGTGTGCACACTGTAGAATAGAGCCAGATTATCCACAAGGTGGCAGAGGCAGCTGCCTCGGCCCTAGGGGGCGCAGTTCTTCCTGCGCACACTCTGCACCCACTGCTGATCTCCTTCTCTACTACAGTATTTGCTCTGCCCTGCTTCCTCTAGTGTGTATGTCTACCTATCAACCCCCCCCCCCGAGCTTGTGTGTATATCTCCATGCCACCCCCAGTGTGTCACTATGTCCACCCCAGGCCCCAATTTGTGTCATCATGTTCCGTCCACCCTCAAACGACAGTGTGTTAAATAAACATGCCTCAGCGTGTATGTCTCCATGTCCCCTTCAGCCCCCAATATATATATATATATATATATATATGTCAATGTCCCCCATATCACGGTGTGTATGCAGGCCCGCCAAGAGCCGTGCCGGGCCTGGGTAACAAGGGGCATGGCCTAATTTCAAGAGGCGTGGCCAAGCCCCTTTAGGGGCAAAAAAGTTTTGCAGCACCGTTCGCTAGCGGGGAGCGTGCAGTGACCCCCTTAACCAGTGGGGGGCTTGATCAGCTTGATCGCTCCCCCCACAGGCATAGGAGACTACAGTCTCCCTGTGCAGCCCAGTATACAGCAGCGTGTGCTGGGCTGCTGTGATGTAAAATGGGGGGAGCGGTGCCAGACCCAGGCCCCCACCGGGCCCCTCCAGCAAGCCCGGTCCCGGGTATTTAGTACCCACTCCCCACCCTCTCTGCGCCCTGTGTGTATGTTTCCATGAGCCCTCCAGTCCCCAATATATATGTGTGTCCATGTACCTCCTAGACCTCAGTGTGTCTCTTATCATCCTTAGGTGTGTCTGGTCTTTCTTTTTCTTCTTCTTTTGCCCATTACTCCTCTTATTATATAATTTACTCCACCTACTTCTGCCATTTACGTGCCGCCTCCCGCCTTTCCCTACGGCCTTTACAAACCACTGTTCCCCCCTCCCCCTTTTTTACAACTTCTAACGACTTTACCCCTTATCTTCCGTATCCTTTTCTACTGCTAAAGGTGATGGAGATGGCGTCCTGCTGACAGCCGATAAGAAGCGACATGGAGACACTTGAGCATGGCACAATCTTCTGATTTAAGTATTTTTTTTCTTATAACCCTACTATTGCTGGCGTAAACCTTGATGAAAGCAAAATTTTCCAGTTGTTACCAGTGTAGGCTTCCCCATCTAAAATGCAGAAGTATTATGGTTTGGCATCAGCAAATGGTGTGCGAACACAAATCAATGTCGGTGCATTCCATTAGCAGTCCAAAGTGAAGGTTCCTTATAGAATATTGTAACTGGCTATTAGTTCGTAAAAGGGTAGTGGTGATATACTGGTATGGCTTTATATTTGTATTAATGTTACAAATTACATGACAAGCACTTGAGTTGTCAGGTGTACAGTGATCACATTACAACAAATAATTAAAAACACACAAATGGCTGAGTATTTAAGAGACAGTCATACATTATCTAAATGATTAACTACTCTAATACATAACTCCTATACAGGGCCGGTTGTAGACATTGTGGAGCTCAGGGCGAAAGTTCCCAGCTGCGTACCCCAAAATAAAGAAATCACTTTTTTAGATGGCGCTCTCTGTGCTTGCTGAAAGCCCTCACGCTTCTGGAAAGGGGGCGTGTCTTTGCAGAACACCCCTAATTCATCACACTGTGGGGGAAGCCCAGCACTTAAGGAGATGCTGGGCTTACCCCAAGCTCTCCCCTCATGGCGAATAATTGCCATGTGCAGTAAAGCGCCTTACACAATATGTCTTACACAGTTATGGCCTTTATAACACATTATGCCACACGTAGTAATGCCCTTTATAACACATTATGCGACACACAGTAATGGCCTTTATAACACATTATGCCACACACAGTAATGGCCTTTAAAACACATTATGCCACACGCAGTAATGCTCTTCATTACACATTATGCCACAAGCAGTAATGCCCTTTACAACACATTATGCCACATGCAGTAATGCCCTGTATAACACATTATGCCACATGCAGTAATCCCCTGTATAACACATTATGCCATATGCAGTAATAACCTGTATAACGCATTATGCCACATGCAGTAATGTCCTGTATAATACATTGTGCCACACACAGTAATTCCCTTTATAATACATTATCCCCAATTCAAATTATGCCACATAGTAGTCCCTTATTCATGTTATGACACACAGTGGTGCCCCTTTTACACAATGCCCAAATAAGTGCCCTTTATACGCAAGGCCCACAGTAGTAGTGCCCCTAATACAATGCCCACAGTAGTAGTGCCCCTTATACAATGCCCACATCAGTGGTGCCCCTTACACAATGGCCCCAGTAGTGGTGCCCCCCATGCAGTGCCCCCATTAGTAGTGCCCGCAGTGGTAATGCTCCCATTGGTAATGCCCTCAGCAGTAGTGCCCTCATTGGTAATGTCCCCGATAGTAGTGCCCCAATTGGTAATTACCCCAGTGGTAATGACTCCATTAGTAGTGCCCCCAGTAGTAATGCCCCTATAGTAATCGCTCCAGTAGTAATGCCCCCTATAGTATTGATGCCCCTAGTAGTAGTGTCCCCATTGGTAATGCCCCCAATAGTAGTGTCCCCAGTGGTAATGCCCCCTATAGTAGTGCCCCCAGTAGTAATGCCCCCTATAGTAGTGATGCCCCCAGTAGTAGTCACCCTATAGGAGTGCCCCCATTGGTAATGCCCCCAATAGTAGTGTCCCCAGTGGTAATGCCCCCTATAGTAGTGCCCACAGTAGTAATGCCCCCATTAGTATTGCCCCCGATAGTAGTGCCCCCAGTAGTAATGCTCCCTATAGTAATGCCCCCCCAGTAGTAATGTCCCCTATAGTAGTGCCCCCGATAGTAATGCCCCCTATAATAGTGCCCCAAGTAGTAATGCCCCCTATAGTAGTGCCCCCAGTAGTAATGCCCCCCAGTAGTAATACCCCATTAGAAATGGCCCTATAGTCGTGCCCCCAGTAGTAATGCCCCCTATAGTAGTGCCCCTAGTTGTCCGCTGGCGTCTGGTCCGACCGCGGCTCCACAGATCTATAGGAGAGACATCATAGTGCTCTCTGTGGGAGCCAGAGCTCAGGAGTGAGCTCCGGCTCCTCGGATCTATGGGAGAAACGTCATGACATCCCTCCCATAGTGCTCTCTGCGGGAGTCGGAAGCTGGAGCTCACTCCTGAGCTCCAGCTTTCGGCTGCTGCTGCAGGGAGGGAGCCGGGTGCCTGACAAATGGAGCCTCCCTGCGGCGACTTTGGACTGGCGCAGTTTGAATTTTTTTCTTCTGTTTTTTTTCTTGCTTCTGGGGACTCAGTGGTAACCTCTAGGGGCCTGCACTCCGGGCGACGGCCCTGTTAGCCCGCCCCTAGAACCGTCACTACTCCTATATAATTCAAATATAGTATTTGTAGTGATATTCAATCATGATGACATGATAAAGTCAGGAAAAAAGTTTAAAGGTTTTTAAGTGCATAGTTTTAGGAGCATATCTATTATTACACATTTCATTTGATATTCGAATAGTATCTCGAATGGTTCATAAAGCAATATATGTATATATAGTCATATTAGGTAAAGAAGCAATGATTAACATGAGTGTTTGGTTGTCATACAACAGGCACAGCCATTTTTGATCAAAGCACTCTTAGCCGCCCAAACAGGGTTAAACATTCATGCATTGATGTATCTAAAACCTCCAACAGACTATCCCAGTGATTACCACTCACCTGCTGCTCAGCCTGACCAATTACCTGTTACCACTCCCTACTACTCATTGCCTGAACAACTGTGTTCCTTCCTGAGGATCGTTCCAGGATCAGTGTCTCCTGTGTTTCCAGAGCTTTCTCCTGTGGATACTCTCCTTATTCAAACTCAACCATTACCCACTTGTACCATCACTGTTTGCCTCTCAGCACTGTGGCTTCCATGCCTCATACAGATAACCACTGGGACTGTTTACCATCGCTGCTGTATACCATATCAGCGCCGTGGCTTTCGTGCCACACACAGACCACTTGCTGGTGTCTGCATTCCATCTGTATCATCTTTCAGCGCCGCAGCTTCCACGTCGCACAGACTGATTATTGCTGTCTGCATTCCATCTACCGCTGTGTACCATCTATCAGCACTGTGGCTCCCACACTGCACACAGGCCGCTTCTGTCAGTGTACTGCAGTGTATACATCTTAACAGCTGCATGGATTTCACTCTGTGTTGTCTTCCCATGTTGAACCTATGCTACTTGGCAAAGTCAATCTTTCACCCAGAGAACGTGAACGACAGTTAAAAGAGATATTAGGGGCCAAATGTAATAGGGTGAGAGTTTAGAAAATGTGAGAGTTTAGCAGTAAACTCTCACATTGGTTGAGTTTGTTCTTCAAAATGGGAAAACATCTGAATGAGTTTTTAAATCGTGAGAGTTTTTTAAGTCTAAAAAAACATGCAAGTTCGCTCTGTTACTTTGTTTTTGGACTCTATTACATTGGCAAAGTTTAAAAAGTGTCAGAAACTCTCACTTTTCTAAACTCTCACCCTATTACATTTGGCCCAATGTGTCTATTGTGCCAACCCTGGTCATTTTTGTTTTTTTTTACAGAATTGTCCTCATAAGTTGGGAAACGCTCCCTCCTAGCTGATGATAGGGAGATCTGTCTAGGAGTGTCTCTTCATGCTCCCCAAAATAAAGACTGTGCTATATCTGTACAAATCAAGCATCCACTAAGTTCTCGTTTCTTTTTTAGCTCTAGTGGATTCAGGAGCTGCAGGAAATTTTATTTCTGCCAAACTTTCCCTACCCCTGCCAGTTACTTTGACTGCTGTGGAACGTAGTCATATTCCTGGAGGCCGTATTACGTTCTGAACCAAACCTGTGACTTTGGGTGTGGGAGTATTGCACTCTCAACTAATTTGCTTCCTAGTGCTTCCAGAGTCTATGATTCCTTATGTTCTTTGATGTCCATGGTTACAATACCACAAGCCACACATCGACTGGTCTTCACCCCATATTCTTGCCTGAGGCCCCAAGTGTACCGAGACTTGTTTACAGACTGTTGTTCATCACTGTGTCACAACAAAAGAGGTGGCATCTGATTAACCTGTTCCTTACAGGCAATTCACGGATTTCTTCAGCAAACTGGATGCAGAGACTTTACCACCACATCGACCTTGGGATTGTCCAATCGATCTAATCCCAGGAAAAGTTCCTCCTCATGGAAGGGTCTATCCATTATCCATTCCTCAGACTCAAGCCATGGGGGTTTATATAAAAGAGAACTTGGAACCTGGCTTTATTCGGCCCTCCTCATTTCCAGATGGGGCAGGGTTCTTTTCATGTAAAAGAAAGATGGCAGATTAAGACCTTGGATCGACTATTGGGGCCTAAACGATATGACTGCTAAAAACCGATACCCATTGCCACTCATCACCAAATTATTCGATTGTGTCAAGGGAGCTTCTGTGTTCACAAAATTAGATCTTCGTGGAGCATATAACCTGATACAGATCAGAAAGGGTGATGAGTGGAAGACCGCATCTAATACCAGGGACAGTCATTACGAGTACCTTGTAATGCTGTTTGAACTATGTAATGCACCTGCAGTATTTCAATACTATGTCAATTAAATATTCTGTGACCTTTTGTACAAGGCTCTTTTTGTGTATCTAGATTGTATCATATTTTTTTCTTCAGATATTCAAGCTCATCATTCCCACGTGAAGGAGGTTCTTTATTGACTTCAACAAAATCAGTTGCATTGCAAGAGCGAGAAATGCACCTTTGGGATAAGATCCATTCCCTTCCTTGGCTACATCATATCTGGCACTGGACTCGCCATGGACACTGAGAAAGTGCAAGCCATTTAAACTTGCCTCAATCTACCACTTTAAGGGCCAGTCAGCGTTTTCTGGGATTCACCATTACCGGAAATTCATTTGAGGTTATTCCACTGTGGATGCACCCATCACGGCCCATAGAGGCACAGCTAGCCTTTCAACAACTCAAGCAAAATTTTATTTCAGCTCCTATTCTGAGAAAACCCAAGATTGACAGGCCGTTCCTACTGGAAGCTGATGCCTCCTCTGTCGGAGTTGGAGCAGTGCTGTCACAAAAGAATCATGATCTATGGCACTCCTGCAGATTCTTTTCTCAGAAATTCCTCCCAGACTGAATGGAATTATGTCATAGGCAATCAAGAGTTGCTAGCTATCAAACTCGCTTTAGAAGAATGGTGACATCACCTGGAGGGTGCCCACTACCCTATTACAGTTCTCATTGACCACAAGAACTTATTGTATTTCAAAACTGCCCAAATGCATGAATTTTAGGCAAGCCAGATGGGAATTATTCTTTTCACATTTTGATTTACTAGTCACTTTGTGGCCTGGTACCAAGAATTGTAAAGCTGATGCTCTGTCACGTTCTATGTTGGAAGAGACTTCTGTGTCCCTTGAACCACAACATAT
Organism: Taudactylus pleione; assembly: GCA_031769625.1. Taxonomy (NCBI): domain Eukaryota; kingdom Metazoa; phylum Chordata; class Amphibia; order Anura; family Myobatrachidae; genus Taudactylus; species Taudactylus pleione. The sequence goes on from JAUIMM010000006.1 coordinate 12,304,295, forward strand.
CATTAATCCTCTCAGCATAGCAGTCAGCAAATCAGCAGATTCTCCACCTCTAAAACTTTTGTTGCATAAGATCTTCAACAAACTCTTTCAATGAGTTCATTGCACTAAATTTGCAGGACATTCTGGGATACGTAAAACTTCTACCCTCATTTCCAGAAGTTATTGTTGGCCCTCACTTCATCAAGATGTCCAGCATTTTATAGCCTCCTGTGTCATCTGTGCCCAACATAAAAGCTCTCGACTGGGTTCTGCAGGCAAACTACTACCATTATCTCCTCATTGACCTTGGACACATATATCTATGCAGAAAGCCCAGGCACTGAAGAGTTAAATTTGTCTTTTTAGATTCAAATGCAGCTGTGTGAGGGAGTCACTCTCACTAATATAGTACAGAACAGAAAGAAAACTGCAGAATCTAAAAGTTTTGATAGAATTCACTCAAAGCGGTTTACACATAAATTATTTAATAAAAAACATTGAATAATAAAAATAACATAAAAACTTAATATACGTAGCTGTAATCAGTAAAGCCGTAATAATATACGGACAATGCAGCCTATATTGGTAGAGAAACAGTCATTTAAAAAGTCCAGGATATAAATCACTGACAAACGGACAGTATTAAAATGTTCCTTATTGGGAAATAACTCCAACTGGAAGTAATTGAATAGCTGTGCACAAATTGATCAGCAGCATTTCAGTATGACGCGCACATGATAGACAATTGATAGCGGTGTAAATTTTACCTGTAGCCCGAGTAAAATAGTCCCATTGTCTACTGGAGAAATCTGGTAATAGCCGTGATGGCAGACCGTGTCCATGGTGGCTGGCTTTGGTGCTCAACCCGTCCAGTGGGGCGCATGCTGATATAGATGTAAGAAGCCACTCTAGGAGTTCTATGTAGTTGGAGGAATCCGGAAAAGGTCTCGGGATTTTTTGTAGCTCACAGGTGTATTGTAGAGTTGATGCGGGCTATGAGTAAAGCCGTATAGGCCATGCAGGTAGCAAGGTGCTCGGAGCACAACAAGTCCTTCCCGATCTCTCTAATGAAGAATGCCGCTTGCAGTGAATAATCACAGGACAAGGTGGAGCTGAAAAGTGCACCTACGCGTTTCGACATCCTCCTGACGTCTTTTTCAAGGTGGATACTTTTTCCTTCAGCTCTTAGGGTTTTAAATAGTGTCAATGAATGTAATCATCACAAACAGCTTGTATTAATTAGTAACTGCTTTGAGTGAACCAATTGGTAGCATTTAAGAGAGTATTGAAGCGAGACAATGTATTCTACATGGACAGAATGTGTCCATTAATCATAACCGAAGGATTTAAAGTTTTTTACAGAGCCACTATCAAATCTATTGATATTTTTGCAAATCAATAGAGGGTGAAGTTCAACACTATTATACAAATGAGAACACATATCTTTAATTATAAACAAATTATACAACACATTTTTGTAAAGGAAGTGATACGAGAGGAGACATAATAAATAGAATACATAATATAGCTCATCTAAATCAATTTGTATAGTATATATTAATGTCAGTGAACTTGACGAGAACATGAAAAAATGCCTACCCTCCTATATTTACTAATAAGGATATTCTGCATTCACACAAGAAAATAACAAGGAAAGATGCATCGATGAGTATAGAAAATGTAGGAGTTAACGTAAGATGAGCTAAGGGAAGTCTGTAAAAACCTATACTGTACAATACTATTGGAGCGCTTAAATCATCAGGGTACATACTGTATGTACCTGTCTAGATCAATTTATGTACATCTTGGTTTAACATAAACCATATAGATTTATGAAAGGTGCACATCCTCTCCTATAATCACTAATGTCTACAGACTGCACATAATAACTGCTCAGTTCCGGGTAGCTATGGAAAGGGTCACAAAGGAACATTAAAAACAAAAAAGATTATTCAAAGTGGGTAGTATGGCATAAAAAAGAAAGGGAAGGTGAAACAAGGTCAGCTGTAAAACAGAATTATAACTAAAAAATGCTATTCAATTCCATTTGCTCATTTAGACCATCAGGATATAAACTGTTCATGGAGAATATCCAGAATATTTCTTGTTTGCACAGTGTCCTAAATCTATCACCTCTTTAGGGGTGGGGGGTATAGATTCCAATCCTATTAGTCGTAAGGAACTAACATCCCCTCCATGAAGTTCTATGAAATGGCGAGGTACACTGTGTAATATGTTTTTCTTGAGCATATTCCTCCTGTGTTCTAGGAACCTTTCACGCAGACTTCTAATAGTTCTCCCAACATATCTGGTGTCCTTGCAGCTGCAGAGCAGTAAGTACACCAAATATTTGGAGTTGCAATTGATGAATTGTTTGATCGTATATATTTTATCTAAACCTTCAATATTAATATTTTTTGTTTTGTTACATACATGATGACAAGTGATACATTTATTTAAACTGCACTTATAGAAACCAGAAGGTTTTTTTGGGAGCCAATCTGGTCCTAATGTTATAGGATTTTTCTGAATTGATTTCAGAGAGCTTGGTGCCAGTATATTTTTAAGTGATTTATTTTTTCTATAAATAACTATTGGTTTAATTGGTAGTTTATGTTTTAACACTGAGTCATATTGCAACATCGAATAGTTTTCCTCTATAGTCTTTTTAATCGCTCTTGAAGAGTTGTTATATGTGGAAATTAATGCAAAGTTTCTTTTCATATTGTGCTCTTTAGGTTTTCTCAATTTGGGTTTCAAGAGTTCTACTCTATCCATATCCACAACTTCATTGTATGTTTTTGCTAACAAATCAGAGGGGTAACCTTTCTCACTGAAGCTCTCGCAAAGTGTTTTTGCTTGTTCAGAAAAGTTATCAAAATTAGAGCAGTTGCGTCTAAGATGCATGAATGGCCCTTTGGTATATTCAATTTCCAGGACTGATAATGGCAACTGTTAAAATGTAGATAATTGTTAGAATTCACCTTCTTACAATAGTTGGAGGTCCTGTTATCAACTATTTCTAAGGTTAAGTCAAGGAAGTTTACCAGGTTCCTACTATAGGTGTAAGAAAAAGAAAGATTAAAGGAATTATTATTTAAAGCAAAAACAAAAGATTATGCACTGGTGGAGTCCACATCCCAAATAATAAAAAGATCATCTATGTAACGGCCATAGAAGACCAGGTTCCCCCTGAACTCGCTCCCCAATACATAATGGGACTTGAAGTGTCCCATGTAGAAGTTAGCATAACTCGGAGTGAACCTGGTACCCATGGCTGTCCCAAGCACCTGTAACTAGATTGTGGCAGAAAAAATAAAATAATTGTGTGTAAGGATAAACCAAATAGCCTGTAACAAAAATTCTTTGTGTTGAATGGATAAGGTGCCATCTTCTAAAAGACAATTTGCTATTACATTAATTCCCAACTCATGGGGGATATGGGTGTACAGTGCTTTCACATCAAGTGTGAGAAAGGCATACTTTTGGTTCCAAATAATTCCTTGTATAGAGTTAAGGAAATGTGTGGTGTCCTTTAGGTGCGACCTTACTCGTGTAACATAAAGTTGAAGAAAAGAATCCACATAGTGGGACAGATTAGAAGTTAATGAGTGAATCCCAGAAATAATAGTGCACCCAGGAGGTGTGGTGAGGGATTTGTGAATTTTGGGCAAATAATAAAAAATAGGAGTGACTGGAAATGGGACAAGTAGGAATCTGTATACCTCCCTAGAGATAACTTCCTTGGCAAGAGCTTCATTGAGAAGTAAGTTGAATTATTCTAAAAATTGTATGAAGGGATCAGAGGTTAAGATCTGATAGAAAGTTTTATCTTTCAGTTGGCATAGGGCTTCAAGGACATAGCCATCCCTACCCCCCCCCTTTATCCGCCTCCTTAATTATCATATAATATCTTTACTTAGCTCCGGGAGTGCTATTTCCTCCCATTTATTCAGATTTTAATCTTTTTGTTTATATGTAGAGCATATCTCCTTAAAGTCACTGAGTGTGGTTTTATAGCAGAACTCGATACTCGAACTGTTATTTTTTATTGAAAAAAATTCAGATTTTACTTTAAACTGTTGAATACTTTCCTTTATATCAAACAGTTTGGGTGCCATAATTGTTTTCATCTAGTAATTCTTCTAAGATGTTCAGCGCATATGTATCCCCACTATCGAGTAATATCGGTGAGCTTTCAGATGATGATTTTAAAAGTTTTTTATTTGCAAAGTAACGTTGTCTGCATAAATTTCATATGTATCTATTAAGGTCCATACATAGTTCAAAGATATTTGGCCCTGTCGTAGGGGAAAATATCAAACCTTTTAAAAGGACTCTATTTTGGTTTTCACTTAATATTTATATTTAATAACTAGAGAGATTAAATATAGATCTAATTTTCTCTTGTTTGTTTTTGTCTTGAGTTTTAGTTAACTTCTTAGATCTCTCCTTCCTCCCTCTTCTCTCCTTTCTACTGAGTCTGATAATCTTCTCTTTTTCAGGGTTGTGAGAACACTGAACCTGTTGTGTAATCGAAGATCCTATTGTGATCTTTGTGTGTGGTTTTCTAAAAAAACCTGTTGGTTTTCAATCAGAGTTTCTTTCCTTATTGGTCTCTTTGGAACAGCTCCAAATTCCTTGTGTTTGTTAGAATATAACTTCTCTGAATTGCCGTGATTGCTAATATGATCTCCTGTACCAAATTTCCTTGTTTGATCTATATCCTCCCAATTTCTACGATGTTTATTTGAACAATATGAGAAGATTCTTGGTAAAATTTTCTATTTGACCTATCGTGTCTATAATTGTGGTTATATATAACTGTTCTAGTTCTTTCATTAGAATCATTGTAGTTATTTTTATTTTTGTTTTTACTGTATGATCTAGTCTCTCCTCATTGGTACTCAGTACTATCTCTTAAATATTTACTTTTTTTTATTATTTATTGTGGTTTTTTCAAAATCTTTAATTTTCTTAGCAATTATTTAATCTTTTGCTTTAAAACCAGGACAATCCTTGAATCCTTCAATTTTCTTTTTTTGTTTTTCAATTTTATCCTTAGTCTCATCTACTTTTTTTCATTCTAAAACATATAATCAGTGACATAAGTTTGAGGGAACAATTATCAAGAGTATTTTTCCATTCACTAAATAATTCCTTGTCATTTTCAAAAATACATGGTTTATTTAAACGTAATCCTCTTTGTACTATGTTCTCCTCTATATATTTCTGTACATTCGTGGCATCTAGCCAGTGTTTCAGTTCACTTGTCAACAGACTTTCTAGTTTATATATTTCTTGCAACCAATCATCGTTAGTACTGAGTGGAGCTTTACTGATCTCTCTAGGGTCAATATCCCTGAAGAGAACTTGTCTTCTCTTTATTCTCTCATCAAAATTTATTGAAACAACTCATATCAGCTGCCATAGGAATGACTCAATGGAATATAAGACAAGCTGAAAGCCCAGGGGCTGAACAGTTAAATTTGTCTTTTTAGATTCAAATGCATCTGTGTGAGGGAGTCACTCTCACTAATATAGTACACCACACAAGAAAAATAGCAACTGCAGAATCTAAAAGTTTTGATAGAATTCACTCAAAGCGGTTTACACATAAATAAATCATTTAATAAAAAACATTGAATAATAAAAAGCACATAACAACAAAATATACGTAGCTGTAATCAGTAAAGCCATAATAATAAACGGACAATGCAGCCTATATTGGTGGAGAAACAGTCATTTAAAAAGTCATGGATATAAATCACTGACAAATGGACAGTATTAAAATGTTCCTTATTGGGAAATACCCCCAACTGGAAGTAATTGAATAGCCGTGTACAAATTGATCAGCAGCGTTTCAGTATGATGCGCACATGATGTACAATCGATAGTGATGTAAATTTTACCTGTAACCCGGGTAGAATAGCAATACCAATATAGGCTGCATTGTCCGTATATTATTACGGCTTTACTGATAACAGCTACGTATATTAAGTTGTTCTGTTCTTTTTATTATTCAATATTTTTTATTAAATGATTTATTTATGTGTAAACCGCTTTGAGCAAATTCTATCTAAACTTTTAGTTTATGCAGTTGCTATCTATGGATTTTGTTACAGACTTACCCAGTTCTGATGGATATAGTACTATTTGGTTAATAATAGACAGATTTTCTAAAATGGCACATTTTGTTCCTCTCCGTGATCTTCTTTCTGCTCCTGTGTTAGCCCAATTGTATGTCAAAGAAATCCTCCATCTTCATTGGTGTCCAGAAACTATCGTGTTGGACCGAGGTGTACAATTCGTTGCCAAGTTCTGGCGATCTTTGTTTCAAGCTCGCCAAATAAAATTTAACTTTTCCTCTGCTTATCACCCACAGTCCAATGGGCAGAATTTGCAGATAATGATCATCACTACCACAAATAATCTAAGTCTACTCCATTTTTACAGTTTTTGGTCTGCATGCTAGAGTTCCGTTATTTACACCACTCCCTGCCAGTGCAGTTCCTGCTTCTGAACAAAGTATTCGACAATTCTCAGATATTCGACGTTGTGTGAGAGAAGCTTTACTCAAAACTTCTAAAAAGTACACAATATATGCAGACAAAAAATGCAGAATATATTCCCAGCAAGAAACTTGGAGATAGGATCTGGCTATCCACTCACAACTTTCGATTTAGAATAACTTCCATGAAATTTGCACCTCCATTTATTGGCCCCTTTCCAATCATTCAAGTAATTAATCCCGTCTCATACAAACTCTGTTTACTTTATTACCTCAGAATACCCAACTCGTTCCATATTTCTCTGCTTAAACCTCTGGTCCTGAGTCGATTTTACTCCCCTAAATCGACATCTCCTGCAGTTCAAATGGAACAAAACGAGGAATATGAAGTCAAAGAGATTGTGAACTCGCGATTTCTAAAAAATAACTTGTATTATCTAGTGGATTGGAAGGGCTATGGTTCTGAAGAGAGATCTTGGATCAGAGCTTCCGATATTCATGCTCCTCATCTCATCAGTACATTTCATCGCAAGTATCCGGCTAAGCCCCGTCCTAAGTGTTCGGTGATCACTCGTAAAGGAGTGGGTGCTGTCACGAATCGTGGACTTAGCCACCCATACAGGGTTAAACAATTCATTGCTGTGTTTACCTTCGCCGCTGTATACCATCTCATCCAGTGACTTGGGTTCCTGTTCCAATTCTATGCATTGTTCCGCCAGTCCGTGATTCCTAGTGTCTCTAGTCTGCCAGTACCTGTATTACCTATGAGTCATGGTATCTTGAAGCCTCCCACTTCCTGCACTCCTCAGTTGATACCTTGGACCCCATGCCAGATCTACAGAATACCAGAACCATGACAACTCCATTCACAAAAATGTAAATTGGAAAGATGTAGTTGAATCTATGACAAACAGAGACCAATTGTATGGTTGCAATTTGTAAACAATTAGTTGCTCGAAGTCATCACCCATCTATATTAGGGGTGAGCAGGTTCGGATTTCTGAAATCCGAACCCCCCCGAGCCCCCCCGATCCGAGGCCGATCCGAGTCAGGCTCGACTTTTCCTGCCTGACTGATCTGAAATCGAGGCAAAACGTCATCATCCCGCCTTCCGGGTCTCACGGGTTTTGGATCCTATATAAGTTACCCGCGTCGGCGCCATTTTCTCACTCGGCTGTAGACAGTGAAGAGGGAGGGTGGGAGTTAGGGCTGGCTGGGCTGTGTAGTGTAGTGTAGTGTTGTAGTGTAGTGTAGTGTAGTGCAGTGTAGTGTTGTGCTGTGCTGTGCTGCGCTGTGCTGCTGTTGTCCAGAGGGGCTGTGTCCACTACTTCAAAGTCCATAGGGGCTGGCTGGACTGTGTTGTGCAGTCAGTTGTCCATAGGGGCTGTGTCCAGTAGCTGCACGTGCATCAACAAAGGAGCAGCGCCAAGCGTGCGCCTGTGTCCCATTAGTAAAGGGCCGGCTGGCTTGTCCGTTAAAGGGTGCTGTAACCCCCAAAGTACACTCCAAACAAAAATATATATATTTTCGTGCACTGTAGCCGCACGTGCATCAACAAAGGAGCAGTGTCAAGCGTGCGCCTGTGTCCCATAAGTAAAGGGCCGGCTGGCTTGTCCGTTAAAGGGTGCTGTAACCCCCAAAGTACACTCCAAACTAAATAAAAAAATATTTTCTGTGTTTGAGAATTGTGTGCACTGTAGCCGCACATGCATCAACAAAGGAGCAGCGCCAAGCGTGTACCTGTGTCCCATAAGTAAAGAGCCGGCTGGCTCATTTCTTAAAGGGTGGTGTAACCCACAAAGTGCACTACTCTCCAGCAAAAATAAAAAAATATTTTCTGTGTTTGTGTGCGCCTTAGCCGCACGTATATATCAATATAACATAAATGGAGGACCAAACTTTCTCCGATAAAAATAAAATAGGGAAAGATCAAGAACCACTTCCTCCTAGTGCTGTTGCTGCTGCTGGGAGTTGTTCATCATCCCAGAGAGGAAGTAGGATCACCACTACTTTTACTAAACAATTGACCCTCCAACAGTCCCTAGCGAGGAGGATGTCAGTACGACAGCAGTCATCCTGAAGCAAAACGTATAACTGAGGCCTTGACTGCTATGTTGGTGTTAGACGTGCGTCCGGTATCCGCCATTAGTGCAGTGGGATTTAGACAATTGATGGAGGTAGTGTGTCCCCGGTTCCAAATCCCATCTAGATTCCACCTGCATCCTCAAAGCAGCAGCGACAAGCGTGCATCTGTCTGTTAAAGGGTGATGTAACCCTCAAAGTGCGCTCCACAAACAATAAAAAAATTCTTCTTTTTTTTTTCTCTTTGTGAAATGTGTGGGCTGTAGCCGCACCTGCATCCTTAAAGCAGCGAGACAAGCGTGCGTCTGTCTGTTAAAGGGTGGTGTAACCCTCAAAGTGCTCCAAAAAATAAAAAACTATTTTTTTTATGTGTTTGTGACTTGTGTTCGATGTAGCCGCACGTGCATCAACACAGTAGCAGTGCCAAGCATGCGCCTGTGTCATAAGTCAAGGGCCGGTATGGACATCTGGTCCGGACTGAAGGACGTGCCAACAATTTCTGACAAGTCTACTGTCACTGCATATGATACTGTCCTCAAAGCAGCAGCGACAAGCGTGCGTCTGTCTGTTAAAGGGTGGTGACACCCTCAAAGTGTGCTCCACAAACAATAAAAAAATTCTTCTTTTTTTTTCTGTCTTTGTGAAATGTGTGGGCTGTAGCCGCACGGCATCCTTATAGCAGCAGCGACAAGCGTGCGTCTGTCTGTTAAAGGGTGATGTAACCCTCAAAGTGTGCTCCACAAACAATAAAAAAATTCTTTTTTTTCTCTCTGTGAAATGTGTGGGCTGTAGCCGCACCTGCATCCTTAAAGCAGCAGCGACAAGCGTGCATCTGTCTGTTAAAGGGTGTTGTAACCCTCAAAGTGCACTCCACAAACAATAAAAAAAAAAATCTGTTTTTTTCTGTCTTTGTGAAATGTGTGGGCTGTAGCCGCACCTGCATCCTTAAAGCAGCAGCGACAAGTGTGCGTCTGTCTGTTAAAGGGTGGTGACACCCTAAAAGTGTGCTCCACAAACAATAAAAAAATTCTTATTTTTTTTTCTGTCTTTGTGAAATGTGTGGGCTGTAGCCGCACCTGCATCCTTAAAGCAGCAGCGACAAGCGTGCGTCTGTCTGTTAAAGGGTGGTGTAACCCTCAAAGTGCGCTCCACAAACAATAAAAAAATTCTTCTTTTTTTAATGTCTTTGTGAAATGTGTGGGCTGTAGCTGCACCTGCATCCTTAAAACAGCAGTGACGAGCGTGCGTCTGTCTGTTAAAGGGTGGTGTAACCCTCAAAGTGCACTCCACAAACAATAAAAAAATTCTTCTTTTTTTTCCTGTCTTTGTGAATTGTGTGGGCTGTAGCCGCACCTGCATCCTCAAATCAGCAGTGACAAGTGTGCGTCTGTCTGTTAAAGGGTGGTGTAACCCTCAAAGTGCGCTCCACAAACAATAAAAAAATTCTTCTTTTTTTTCTGTCTTTGTGAAATGTGTGGGCTGTAGCCGCACCTGCATCCTTAAAGAAGCAGCGACAAGCATGCGTCTGTCTGTTAAAGGGTGGTGTAACCCTCAAAGTGCGCTCCACAAACAATAAAAAAATTCTTTTTTTTTCTGTCTTTGTGAAATGTGTGGGCTGTAGCCGCACCTGCATCCTTAAAGCAGCAGCGACAAGCGTGTGTCTGTCTGTTAAAGGGTGGTGACACCCTCAAAGTGCTCTCCACAAACAATAAAAAAAATTCTTCTTTTTTTTTATGTCTTTGTGAAATGTGTGGGCTGTAGCTGCACCTGCATCCTTAAAACAGCAGTGACGAGCGTGCATCTGTCTGTTAAAGGGTGGTGTAACCCTCAAAGTGCGCTCCACAAACAATAAAAAAATTCTTCTTTTTTTTCCTGTCTTTGTGAATTGTGTGGGCTGTAGCCGCACCTGCATCCTCAAATCAGCAGTGACAAGTGTGCGTCTGTCTGTTAAAGGATTACATCGGTGACAGCATCCAAGTCAGACAGTCCGTACATGTACTGGCAGTAAAAAGAGGCAATTTGGAGGCTCCTGCACAAACTGGCTCTATTTTACCTGAGTTGCCCCCCCTCCAGTGTGCACTCCGAAAGAGTGTTTAGTGCAGCCGGGAACCTTGTCAGCAAAAGGCGTAGGAGGTTGCTTCCACAAAATGTGGTGAAGATGATGTTCATAAAAATGAATTATCAACTTTTCCAGGGAGACCAGCCTCCAGAACGTACAGAGGGACCAGTGGTGGTGGATTCCAGCGGGGACGAATTAATACTCTGTGAGGATGAGGATGTACACAACACTGAAGAGGGTAACGAATCGGTGAATGAGGAGGATGAGGACGACATCTTGCCTCCGTAGAGCCAGTTTGTGCAGGGACAGATTAATTGCCAGCTTGTTTTGTGGGGGCCCAAACGAACCAATCATTTCAGCCACAGTCGTGTGGCAGACCCTGGCGCTGAAATGATTGGTTTGTTAAAGTGTGCATGTCCTGTTTATACAACATAAGGGTGGGTGGGAGGGCCCAAGGACAATTCCATCTTGCACCTTTTTTTTTCTTTGCATTATGTACTGTTTGGGGCCTAGTTTTTCAAACTGCCATCCTGTCTGCCACTGCAGTGTCTCTCCTAGATGGGCCACGTGTTTGTGCCGCCCACTCGTGTCGCTTAGCATAGTCATCCATCTACCTCGGTGCAACCTTTTGGACATAAAAACACTATTGTGAGGTGTTCAGAATAAACTGGAAATGAGTGGAAATTAAAGGTTTTTGAGGTTAATAAGAGCATAGGAGCAGAAAATTCAACACACTCTGTGATTTTAGCTGTTTTTATGCTTTTTAAACAAAAATACAGATCCAAAACACAAAACCCAGAACCCAAAACACCGAAGGGTGGTTTTGACAAAACCAATCCAGATCCAAAACATGAAGAAAGATCCAGATCCAAAACCAAAACACGAAAAGTGGCCGGTGCACACCCCTAATTTATATATATATATATATATATATACATCCAAAAAGATGCTCCTTATATTTTAAAGGAAAACATCAGAGGGCACTCAACAGCAAAAGTATGCTTACTTCATTTATTGCAGACAATCATTTGGTTGCAGTCATCGCCATAGTAGGCAACTTTTCAATCCCGTAGGACCTTTGTCAAGGCTTCATAAACAACCATAGTACAAGTGCAACAAACACTTCACCGTCACCAACAGCTACCAACCACATATGCATCTAGAGCCCACTTTATACCATTTCTTACCTCCAACCAGCGCCAAAGATCCCATCAGTAACTAATGACTCGTGGCATAACAGGTGATAACACTCGCTGCTCATCAGAGAACGAGACCGGAAGTGCGCGTGTATGGACGCGACTCACGGAAGCTACTTGCGCTCTGTCGCTAGGTTGCCAATGTGTAACCAACACACCCAGAAACAACGCGTCAAATGATGCGACATACGGAAGCAACTAACACACTACACACGTCATTGTTGCTGGGTGACCTGATGTTTACATATAAAAACATCAATCTCTCAGGTGCCATGTCAGAGTACTGGGGCACTAAATGGAAATATATTTTCCTCTAAAAGAACTCTACAAAGAACTTTACAAATCTAGAGATAAATCCCTCATGATCACCAGAGAAGAGAGCCTCCAGAGATCACAGAAACAAAAAGTACAGAATAAAATGTTCTTTGTTAATACTTACAAAGTGGTGAGCAATGATATTAATTCTACCATCAAAAGACATTGGCCTATCATAACCACAGACCCTGGTTTAAAATGTCTTATAGATTCTAAGGTTATTGCAGAGGTCCTAATCTCCGAGACCGTTTAGTAAAAAATTTTGTCACGGGCTTTACTACCCCAATAGTGGAGAATTTCCTTACAAAAAAACCTGGGTGCTATAGATGTCTGGGCTGCGTAACCTGTCATTACATGGAAATTGGGAGTTATATATCGCACCCTTATTCAGGACGCAAGATTCCCATCAAATACGTATTGACCTGCACCAGTTCTTTTGTAATTTATGTTATCAAGTGCCAATGTGGCCTTGTGTACATTGGCAAGACCATATGCCAATTCCGAGAGAGGATTGCCCAACATCGATCCGCCATCCGATTGGCTTTAAACAGGTGAGAATCAGATCAACCGGTGGCTTGCCATTTTAAGGAACCTAAACATTCTTTGGCGTCTTTGTCTTACAAATGGACCACATTCCAGCATCACCAAGAGGAGGAGACAGAGAAACTGGAAAGTGAAATGGATGCATAAAATGAATAGTGTGGCCCTGTACGGCCTCAATGAGAATCTGCACCTGTCATGCTTTTTGTAACACATCTACAGTATACAGATGGAATGTCCACACAGTTCGTTTTAGAAAAAGGCGTTTTAGTATAAGGCAAGTTGTGGGTGCCTTGGACGATCCTTGGACTCAGCGATTATTCTTGAGGAATAGGAATTTTTTGATTAATTACTTTTGGATTAATTTTTTCTTTTTTCAAGTGTTCGTTGATAATTTTTTTTTTCTTTTTTCGAATTTTTACTTGAATTGCGCTCATTAATATAATATACATTTTTTGACCCTGCAGCAGCTGCATGGACATTTAGGACCTCATTCAGAGCCGCTCGCAAAATGTGAGCACTCGCTCTGAATGAAGGCGGCCGCTTCTCTGTAAAGAGCCGGCCTCCTGGCCGCTCGCGAAGCTGTGGGTGACCACCCACAGCTTTAGCAAGAGGCCAGGTTGATGGTCGCGATGGTCAAAACCATCGCCACCATCGGGGGTCGCGAGGAGACCCTTGCGGTAGGGTCCCATCTACCGCAAGCCCCAGGCAGCTTTCTGCTCTAACAGAGCAGGAAGCTCCCTACTGACATCACTGGTGATGTCAGTAGGGCCGCCTACAAATGGCAGGCGTTCCTTCAGGAATGCCTCCGTTTGTCTGGCCACCCCCCCACCACACCTACAAAATGGGGCGAGCTGTCGATCAACATCGACAGCCACCCCTTTTGTAGCGAGCCCCGGAGAGAATTGATCAATGAGCAATGTCCCACCGATCTGCTTGTGAGCGCATAGGCGCTTGCGAGCGGGTCTGAATGAGGCCCTTAGTATTATGCACATGTTATTATATTTTTTTTTTATAAAACTTCATTATGATAGGTTCCAGCCATGTTTTCAGCATTGCCCTGTTTGTTTTCAGCATTGCATGACTTTCGGTTTAGACATTACAGTCTTGTATATCCCAGTATAATACCATTGTGCATTTAAGATAGGCACATGAGCATTTGGCTCACTGTTACTCATGTCCCATACCACCCTTAGTCGTTGTTTTTATCACTATGTTAAGTCGGTGTTGGGTTTGTCACCATATTAGTCACTATGGTTACCAGACGCAGTCCGGTGCCTAAGGACACCACATGTCCCGACAGCAGGGCGCAGCTTGAAGACGCCACCTCCCCCGGTGCTGGCCTCTGATCATGCTCTACACGGGTGAGTGCTTCTCCTTATCTTTTCTATATAAGTGTATGTGATTGTAACTGTTGTTGATCCCTGAGGAAAATCTCGAATAAAAGAGACCAAAATGATGGCAACAATATGGTCTAAGCGCTTCATAATATAAACACTGTGGAAGTCCTGTGAGTGCCACTGTTAACATTACATATTTCAACGGAGGATACCACCCTGGGGAGGGCACCAAGGCAGGGTTTGCATTTTTTGGTGGAGTGCCCGTTTTGGAAAATATATATATATAATATATATATATATATATATATATACACATACACACACATATACTGTATATATATAAAAATCAGATGTGCTGACTCACTGACTCATCAACGCTCAAAGTATTTTCCTTCCATGACGTAGGTGCCCAATAAGAAAGGATTTTTGTAAATTTGACTCCTAAGGAGGTAAAATTGGCTAAAATGGTTCCTCCCCGTGTCCTGCCTGTCTGTCTCATTGTGGTTGTAGCACAGTTCCTATTCAAAGTTCAACTGTCATCCCAAGAGCTGCCAAACATCACTGGCAGTTGGTGTGGCTCCCCTATTTGAACAGTGGGGGAAGGGAATGTTTTACTAGAGATGGGAAAGGAAAATATGTTACTACACAGGTGAGGGAGGAGAATGTCAAATGTATTACAACGGGGTAAAAGAAGAAAATGTGATAAATGTGTTACATAATGGGTGAGTGAGGGAAAGGTGTTACTACAGAGGTGAGAGAGTGGAATGTGTTAGTACACAGGTGAGGGAAGGTAATGTCATACTATAGCAGTGATGCATTACTATAGAGGTGAGATGGAAATTGAAACAGTAAATATCTAAGGTCTACCTGGATTTATCAGCTAGTCAGGTATAATTCTGTGTTACATTAGTTGTTTATTAGAATGTATTAGAATGTAGAACAAGTATATTTAAACTATAGTCTGATCTACTGAATCACCATAGAGTTTTTTCTGACAATTGTTAATAGCTAATATCTTTTAGAATAGTTATTTGTAAATTTTTATACAAAACAAGGTTTGAAATATCACCTGTAACACAGGGTATAGAAATTAGGACTCCAGACAAGCAGGTAAAACAGTGTCTTTTAATAGCAGCAAACACTGCACCTTAGCATACATGAGCATAGGCCTGGACAGACACAGGCACAAAACAGAAAATAGCAAACAACATAAAAGTAATACCCCTTTTACACCAGAGCAAAAACCTGGGTTTTTGCTTGGTCTACCCGGGTCGCAGCTCAATGTAAAAGGGTCCCTGAAAAATAACCTGGGTCCAGTGACCCAGCAATCCAACCCAGGTAGCTACCAGGGTCTGACCAAGGATGGACCTGGGTAATGGTGCAGTGTAAATGGCGCAACCCAGGTTATCCGACCTGGGTCATGCCTAAAATGAGCTGATTGGTGGTTGTGGAGCAGTCACCTCTCACTTTTTCTGACCTCACAAGTTTAGCAGGGCAGACCCAGGTTCAGTGTGAACGGGGCTGGCCTGAGAATAACCCAGATCGATGGTGCTGTGTAAATGGTGTCTGACCTTGGTTGGACCCATGTCTGAAAATCCAGGTCGGACCCGGGTTTTTGGTGGAAAAGAGGTATAAATGTCTCAGCACTCCTTGTGCTAATGAATGTGGACCATCCAAGTCCTGGCACCCTAATGCATACCACCACACCCAGCCTATCGCCTGGCCAGATTGTCCAGCATCAGGTGCAAGGACCATCAGGTGTGTTTTAAACCCTTCCTGTGCTCCAGTGATTAGTTGCAGCTGGACCTGTGCAACTGTGAAAACATGGAGTTCCATATTCTATTGCAGCTGTAGAATGTGCTGGTCTTGTTTTCCTCTCCCACTATGACAATCTGGAATTCCACACCTCCACTGCTAATGCAGAACGCACAGGCTTCACTCCAACCTCCCTTGTAGAAAAATGATCCCACAGAAATGTGGGCAATTCAGGAGAGTGACAACCCCTTTCACCAAACACCATAATCCAATTATGTATTATATATATAAAATGGGATTTTGGTACCTACCGGTAAATCCTTTTCTCTGATTCCACAGGGGACACTGGAGGTGCTTATGCTGGGGTATAGAGGCGTGGATAACTGGAGCTGGCACTTTAAAATAATCTAGAAGTGTGAAGCTCCTCCCCCTCTATGCCCCATCAGCCCTCAGTTTAGAAAATTAAGACCGAGAGGAGATGGAGAACAAGCAGAGTAAAAGGGAGAGAAGAACACACAATAATCAAAACATACAACATACGGAACAAACCGAAATGCAGGCGAAGAGCGCTGAGGTGGGCGTCCAGTGTCCCCTGTGCAATCAGAGAAAAGGATTTACCGGTAGGTACCAAAATCCCATTTTCTCTTTCATCCACTAGGGGACACTGGAGGTGCTTACGCTGGGGACGTCCCAAAGTTTTCCCCACGGGCGGGAGCGCTCTGCGGCACCTGCAGAACTAGGTGGCCAAAACGGTATGCCGAAACAGCGAACGTATCAAATTTGTAAAACTTGACAAACGTGTGAACTGAAGACCAAGTAGCCGCACAGCACAACTGTGACGTGGAGGCTCCCCTACCGGCCGCCCATGACGCACCCACAGAACGTGTGGGATGAGCTGAAATGGACGAAGGAGGCCGGCGGTCAGCATTAACCTAAGCCTGATGAATGTCAGCCGGATCCAATGTGCCAAAGTCTGCTTAGACGATGGCCAACCCCTCCGAACCGCATTATACAGGATAAAAAAACGACTCAGACTTACGGAGGGAAGCAGTCCTGTCAACATAGATGCGGAGAGCTTCAACCACATCCAAGGTAGAAGAACCACCAGAGTCCTCCACCCAAGATGGTACCACAATAGGCTAATTAATATGAAAAGCCGACACTACCTTGGGAAGGAAGGCGGCTACCGTCCGGAGTTCCACCCTATCAGCATGAAACAGAAGGTAAGGTAGCTCATTCAGACCCGCTCGCGAGCAAAGGACGCTCGCAAGCGGGTCGATGTTGTGCGAATGTGCATGCGCACGACGGAGGGAGCTCCGTCGTGCGCATGCGCGAGACTTGGCGAGCGACGAGGAATACGTCGCTCGGGATCTCGCACCAAAGGGGGCGTGCTGTCGATGGTGAGTGACAGCACGCCCCCTTTGGTGGGCGTGCCGGGGGCGTGGCTGCCAGACGGAGGCGTTCCCATGGGAACGCCTACCGTCTGAAGCCGGCCCCACTGACATCAGTAATGATGTCAGTGGGAGTGATTTGGGCTCTGATAGAGCCAAAATCACTCCTGGGCTTGCGGCAGCGAGACCCTACCGCAGGGTCTCGTCGCAAGCCCGATGGTTGCAATGGTCTTGACCATCGCGACCATCTTTTTGGCCGCTCACATATGCTGTGGGTGGTCACCCACAGCTATGCGAGCGGCCAGGAGGCCGCTCTATTTTCAGGTAGAAGGGCACTGATTCAGAGCGAGCGCTCTGGTCAGAGCGTTCGGCTCTGAATCAGGCCCACAGCACTCAATTCAGAAACTCTACGAGCCGATGCTAGAGCCAGGAGGAGGACCATCTTCCAAGACAAGTACTGAATATCAACCTCTTCCAAAGGTTCAAACATGGACGACTGAAGAAACAGAAGAACCAAGTTCAAGACCCAGGGAGCTATCGGAGGTACAAAAAAGGAGGCTGCAAACGCAAGACTCCCTGAAGAAACGTCTGCACCTCTGGAATGAGGGCCAATTTCCGTTGAAAGAAAATGGAAAGGGCAAAAATCTGCACCTTTAAAATTCCAAGACGGAGTCCAGAATCCAGACCAGTCTGAAGAAAAAAACAGAAAACCGGGACACCGAAAAGTCCTAGAGGGAAGATCCCGACTGGAACACCACGAGATATAAGAATGCCAGAGGCGATGATAATGCGCAGCCGAAACTGGTTTCCTGGCACGTAGCATGGTGGGAATAACAGATTCTGGGATTCCTCTTTATTTTAGGACATCGGTTTCAAGAGCCACCCCGTTAAATGCAGTTGCGCTAGGTTGGAGTGTATGAAAGGACCCTACTGCAGCAGATCCGGGTGCAGAGGAAGGGGCCACGGATCGTCTGCCAATAGGGACCGAAGGTCCGAGAACCAACTTCTCCAAGGCCAGTGCGGAGCCACGAGAATGACAGAGGCTGACTCGTGTTTTATCCTTTTTAGCAGTCGAGGAAGAAGTGGAATCGGAGGAAAAAGGTCAACGAAGTCTTAGATCCACGGAACTGTCAGAGCGTCTACTGCCACTGCCTGCGGATCTCAAGTTCTTGACACGTATACCGGGAGCTGACGATTCAATCATGATGCCATGAGGTCCACCTGAGGACATCCCCATCAACGTATCAGCGCGTTGAACACGTCTGGATGAAGCTTCCATTCCCCGGGATGGATATCCTGGTGGCTTAGGTAATCTGCTTCCCAGTTGTCCACACCCGGGATGAATACCGCCGACAGGATTACTGACTGGCTCTTGGCCCACCTGAGAACCTGAGTTACTTCTCACATGGCCCTGCGACTCCGAGTCCCTCCTTGGCGGTTGATGTACGTGATGGCCGTCGCGGTGTCGGACTGAACTCTTACCGGACGAGTTCTTAGAAACTCTGCTGCTTCTACCAGAGCATTGTAAATTGCTCTGAGGACCTCATTCAGAGCTGGACGCTATCAGCCGTTCGCTCGTACGCATTCGATTGTTTTAAACCACACATGCGTCTGGTTCTCATTGCGCATGTGCGGCCGGATCATTGCGGGCATTTTTAGTTCGCTTGTCTACACAGCGAACAGGAATTGACCTATGTCATTTGATTGACAGAATGTTCCGTTTATGGGTGGTAACGGGGGTGGAGATGAGAAAACGCAGGCGTGGCAAGGCGTTTTTTGGGCGTACTTGTATTATCTTGTGCGAACGTCCAATGTGGACGCTATTTTGTACACGTCACTGTGTGATCCAATTTCCATTAAGACTGCTCGCTCAGCTTGTGGTCTGGTATAGTCTACCGCAATGACGATGGTCTCCTCGTTCTTCCCCAGACTCATCGATGGTGTTGCGATTAATCAAGTGAGGCAACAAAAACAATTAACTTTTAATAGCTAAACAGCTTGTAAGGTGTTTAGCAAATAGACCTTTTTTAGTAGCTAAAAACCGAACGCAGGTGAACTACTCAGCTGCTAATTTCTGGGGCATACAATCAATTAGCTAACATATTATTTTGTTTTTTGTGTGCTTTTGGCATATTTGTAAGTGTTTATTTTTAATGCAAACAATATTGTACGCATGTTTGGTTTTTTTCAATTTTATTTTTTGACCAAGAAAACACTCGTCCTTTTTTTTTTTGGATAATTGTTAATAAAAACTCATAAATTGTTTTTAACCCTTTTTTTGACCAAAAAATATTAAATATTTCTATTTCCGTTGTATTGTTTGTAACTTTGTCAGAGGGATTACCTTTTAACCAGTTTGTGAATAAATCAACAATAGAATTTGGCAAATTTGGTTCCCAAGTTTTTTTGTTTTTTTTTGGGTTTAAAGTTTTTTTAAAGTAAGCCTATTTTTATTCAGTAAACAAAATGTAGAAATAATTTTGGCCACACCCCAACAAAATAAGTGGCATTTGAACACAAATAAAAAAAATAAAAACAATTCACAAGAAAGGAGAGGGAGGTTTTTGGCATGCAGGAATATGGGGCAAACACAGAGAAGGATTGTGGGGAAATTAGCCAGTGCTGTCATCGCCTTTTAGGCCGTTTGGCCGGGGGTTGGAGGAAGCCTGAATGGGTCCGGGAAGACCTTCGGCTGGGCTGGCCAGAGGCAGATGTTGTGGCCTCTGGACTAGGCATAGGGCTAGGCACATTTGGAGGGATGGCTGTTGTTGTGCCAGAGGTGGAGGGTCCTGATGTTCAGGCAGGAAGGGAGGCCGGCTCCAACATGTGCTGGCGAACGAGCTGTTCCAGGGCATTTGCTATTCGCACGTTGGCCCCAGTATTTTCCGCCAGGGCCTTAGCAATGGTCACGTTGGCCGCAGCACTTTGCTCCAGGGCGTCCGCCACCCGTAGCAGATTGGCGTCCATCCTCAGCAGATTCTCGGTCTGCTGATCCGTTTTAACATTGAGGTCAGTGAGGAGGGCCACTGCCTGCGAGGGGGAATGCCCTGGACTGTCTGCCACAGGGTCCCCAGCCGGATCTACTGCTTCCTCCCCTGCAGAGCCAGAAGAAATTCTGCGGCCAAAGCTCACTTCTGGAGCAGACTCATCCGCCTGTGTCTCTGTGAGAAAAAAGAGAAAAGAGTAAAAGTATAATCTAGATATTGTCAAAAACACATTTGTGAGTTGTTAACATTACAACATTTACCTGGGGCAACATGAGGAGCCGCAAAGTCTGGCATGTCGGTATCCATGTTCGACATGCCAAACACCTCCTCATCCTGCACACACCCCTAGGCCAGCTCCTCCAAATCTGTGAGCTCAAGTGACACAGGGGTGGGACCCCCACCTGTCCCCCCTGCATGCCTAGCCCTATCAGCCAGTTTTTGTTTAAGCCGATATTTGAAGTCGCTCCATCTGTTGGTTTAAAATTTGGCATTATTCCTGCAGTATTTTGCCCTGTAAACACTTTTTATTAAAAAGTAGTTTTTACATACCGGCATTTGACCTCCCGGGTTGAATGTTCAAACTCACCCACACCATTGACAGCACTGGCTATGTTGTCCCACAGTTTCCATCTCTGGGTTGCACCCATATTCCTTGGTGCCTGTGCCAGGTTGTCATTGCACATTTGCACCAAAACCTCCATCTCCTTCCTTGTGAATTGTGACTGCCTTTTTTTTTGGCCCTAGTTTCCCTACTAGGGCCAGCAGCTTCTTCCATGGCATCCTCCACACCTTTTTTTTTAAATGAAAAAAAAATATTTTAGTAAAATGTTTTAAAATGTAATGTTAAACATACGCATTTTCCCTTCAAAAATAAAACACTTACATGGTGCCTGTTGGCTAGTACTTTGCTGCTCTGTACTCATTGTTTTTTCTCAATGTAGCAGACCGATTTGGGCATTCAGTGACGTTTTGAGACATGCGTCAGCATTATTTGGCCGCATCATTCCTTGTGCGCTCCTATTGTCCGTCCTTAATTTGAGCGGGAAAATAAAGCCTATTAATGGCTTGGTGTGACTCGAGTTGAGGTGGCATTTTTTGATTGTTGGAGGTTTTGCGTTGTAGTGGATTGTTGGTGATTTGTGGTTGTGTAGAAGGAGTAGGTTTTTTTTGGATATTTTTGTTATTTTTCTTACTTGTTTTTTTTCCGTTATCATTTTTGGATTTTTTTTGGCTTTTTTGATTTGAATTTTTGAGTAAGTATTTCAAAAATCCACCTAGAAAAATAATAGTAAATAGTTTCCAAATTTTTAATTTATTTTTTTTTTTTTACAATTATTTTGGCAGTGACCCAGTGACGTTTTTTAACTTTGGGATATTTGTCTGTTTTTGGTAAGTGTTTTTGGTTTCATGAATTTACAAATTCGATGTGTTGGTCTTAGCATATGTTTCGCTAAGTAATGTTTTTTGTTTTTCTGTGAACAATCATGTCTTACCACTAAATGTAGCGTACTATTTAGCGAATTAATGTGTTTTTTGGACTGTAAAAGTAGCGTACTATTTAGCGAAATAATGTGTCCTTATTTAACTGTAAAAGTAGCGTACTATTTAGCGAACTAATGTGTCCTTATTTAACTGTAAAAGTAGCGCACTATTTAGCGAACTAATGTGTCCTTATTTAACTGTAAAAGTAGCGTACTATTTAGCGAACTAATGTGTCCTTATTTAACTGTAAAAGTAGCGTACTATTTAGCGAACTAATGTGTCCTTATTTAACTGTAAAAGTAGCGTACTATTTAGCGAACTAATGTGTCCTTATTCATCTGTAAAAGTAGCGTACTATTTAGCGAACTAATGTGTCCTTATTTAACTGTAAAAGTAGCGTACTATTTAGCGAAATAATGTGTCCTTATTTAACTGTAAAAGTAGCGTACTATTTAGCAAAATAATGTGTCCTTATTTAACTGTAAAAGTAGCTTACTATTTAGCGAAATAATGTTTTAGTGGTTTTAACTGTAAAAGTAGCTATTTAGCGAAATAATGTTTTTTTGGTTTTTAACTGTAAAATTAACGTACTATTTTGCGAACTAATGTTTTTTGAATTTTTCTGTGTAAAATCATGTCTTACCACTAAATGTAGCGTACTATTTTCAGAACAAATGTGTGCTCCCTTCTCTATTTTTTCAAAAATTATATTTGTTTACAATCATAGTTTATTAAATTAATCTTAAAAATATTTTCTACTTTTGAAATGTAGGTTTGTTTGCACATGACACGTCCCAGGCCTGTAAGCATCTTTGGTTTGCTTGGAAAAGATAAGTATATTTTTCTTAACACATTTGTCTAAAACAATAACTACCTCGCTTAACATTTCAGGTTGAAGTTGGTCGTATTATATTGGCCATGGTTCCAGAACCCGACCAACCTCAACTTCGTCCCAGGCATAGGCCTCGTAGGCGTGCAAGGCCCCAGATATATAGAACATGTGTTATCCTTTTTGGAATGCCAGATGATGAGGTGTTAAGGCGATACCGTCTTCCGCCACAAATCATCATAGACACTCTCTCATTAATAGAGAGTGATCTTGAACGGCAAATTGACAGTCCTACAGCAATACCACCACTTACGCAATTAATGTCGGTGTTACATTTTTGTGCCTCAGGATCTTTTCAAACCACTGTGGGAATAGTCGCTGGAATATCCCAATCCTCCTTTTCAAGGATCCTGAGGGCAGTGATGGAGGCACTTTTTAAACACCTCCATCATTTTATTAAAATGCCATTGGATATGGGTTCCCTTAATGTGGTGAAGGCTAATTTTTACCAAATTGCTGGCTTCCCACACATCATAGGGGTTGCGGATGGCACTCACATACCACTTCAGCCTCCAGCAAGGCTGGAGGCTATATTTAGGAACCGAAAGCACTTTCACTCGATGAATGTAATGGTGGTATGTGATGCCTCCCTCCAGATCCAGTCCCTGAATGCCAAATTCCCCGGCAGTGCACATGATTCCTTCATCATCCGGCAATCAGGGATTTGGCACAAATTAAATAACCTACAAGCTGGTGATGCGTGGCTTCTGGGTAAGTTGACACCTTCTGTTGAAACCAATGCAAAGCTTGTTACACAATGGTCCTGATGTTTTTTTTTATATTTTCACAGGAGACAGTGGTTACCCTTGCACGCCCTGGCTGCTCACTCCTTATAGGGCCACAAAGTCAGTATAATTCCGCACTTACAGCTACCAGGCAGGTGGTGGAGCGCTGTATCGGCCTTTTGAAAGGCCGATTCAGATGCCTCCACCGCTCTGGTGGCGACCTCATGTATTTGCCGGCTATGGTTTCGAAAATTGTGGTCCTGTGTGGGATATTTCACAACATCGCCATAAGGAGTGGTGTCCCAATGCAGCCAGAAGATGCCTTGCCTGAGGACGGCCCCCCCGAGGTTGGTCGGAGGTCAGTATGTGGGGGGCCATACGCGATGAAGTTGTGGCCAGATTTTTTATGTAATTATTTCCACAAATTGTTTTTATTGCCACAATGTAGACATGTAATATTTTAAAGTACACTTTTAACAGGTTTTTTGTTGTTGTTTTTAATCCCTCAAATGACCCTAAAAATCCATGCCTGATACCTGATCAACACAAATGACTTTATGTGGACACAATGGATATAACTTCGGGAACAATGATTTCTTCTCCTCATTTGTGGATTCATGTTGGCATGCTACTTCTTCAAACAGTTCCTGATTCTTGATTTAATTTTGGGTTTTTTGGGGTTTTTTGGACTTGTGTGTGTGTTTTCAATGTTTGATTTTGTTGTGTCAATTCACTTGGTGTTTATTATTTGTGTGCATTAAAAAATTTTTTTACGTTAAACAAACATTTCCTTGGTAAATTACAACCAAGTGTAACCTGGTCCAAAAAATGAAAACTTGCTTAATGGTTAATCCTGTAATTTCTTAAATTGTAAACGTTTTTTACCCTGCTTTGTGGCTAAAAACAAACACCAAAGGTATTATGGTGAATCAGTATGTTTTCTAATCTAGGCCTAAGCAGGTGTGTTTTCATTTTTACATTACCCCCATAAAAGGAAAAACTAATTTTGCCGTTAATTCTACAAACCTATTGGTATTGTTAGGTGTTTAATGTGCCAGCTTACATACTTACTTGAGCTTTCTACAATCAAATTTACATTTCTTAAAAACTCAGGGTAAAAGAGTAGACTTATGTAAGGTTCAACAATCTAAGATTTACAGACAAGGAATGAGACTTAAATTAATCAAAATACATTTTATTTTTGTAAATATTTTTTGGCCTAAATAAAATAAGTTAGTGGCGCAGGAGAGCCAAAATATGGTCCAATGCTACAAGCATGGCAACGACATGGCCGTTGATGGTGAGGAAAAGAGAGGGGGGGTGGAGGGGAGGGTGAAGTGGGAGGGATGTGAATGTGAGGAGAGGGAGGGGACTCACGGTCGGCCAGGTCTGGGGTGGAGGGGGAATTTGGGGAAGAGTGGGCAGCGGATGTTTGGGTGGGAGTGGGGGATAGGGGACGAGCCCGACGTCTGCGCCATCGTAGTCTGCGCTCAGCCCCTAAATGATGTAGAAAAAAATTATTTTTAACTAACTTTTCAATTTTAAAGAAACAGGGCTATACTGTAAACATGCACACGCAGGTAAGTCCAAAATATAGAAACAGGGCTATACGGTAAACATGCACACGCAGGTAGGTCCAAAATAAAGAAACCGGGCTATACGGTAAACATGCACATGCAGGTATGCTTAAATTTAAAAATTACCAAAAAAAACACTTACTTTGTTGTATCTGCAGAAGCAAATTGGCCAACAGGCGTGGGGATCTGCGCCTCAGATCCAACCACCTGCGCTCCAGTTTGCCGATATTTTGGCGATAGCCGAAGGAACGCAGGCAGCGGCGCACCTCCGCGTAGGCCAGATGCTTGCGGAGGTTGGTGATGGGGGGTGGATGGTCGGTGATTCTCTGGTCCATCACCTCAGTGAGGACCAGGAGCTCGCGCCTACAAAACGCGGAGGCTCTCATGATGGCAATGATTTTTTTTACACAAAACAGTTTTAATAAAGGTCCTAGAAAAATTTTGATTGGCTAATGTACTTTGTAAATTAACAGGAACCATTCTATTGGTTATTGTATGAGTCATGTGACCTACACCCTCACAAATATAATGTGAGTTATGATAGGCTTGATGCAGTGACATGCGTGAGCTAATTTAAATATAAATAAAAAATTTGTAAAATCGGCCTAAAAAAAAAATGCTAAACAATAGTAGCATTCAAACAAACTTTTAGTTTTGAACAACCATCCCCTTGGTCCAACCGTACGTATTCTGCGGAAGCAATGACATATACTAACAATAATAAAGTTTATTGACATTGAAAAAAAAAACGGAATGCAAACATGTGAATAACAATTAAGGTAATTAATATAGTGATTGCCATTAATCGATTCAAGTATGTTTGCTGAATGAAAATAGGCAATCAAAAACTGACAGGGCCACTTCCGGAAGTGACTTGTGCGAGCGTTCCCTGCAACCAAAGAGGAGACGGACGGTCGCTATTTTGAACGTTCGCTAGCTAGAGGAGGGGTTGGGAAGACTATGGGGCGGAAAATTAGCTACGAGCGAACATACGACCGAACGCTTGAATTTAAATATTTCCGCTCGTACGGCGGACGAGCGAACGGCCACTTGCATCCGGGTCTGAATCAGGCCCTGAGTTTCAACACATTTATGGGCCACTTTTGTTCTAGAGGGGACCATCGACCCTGAAAGTGATAATAGAGGACTACCGCTCCCCATCCTCTGAATCTCCGGCCCGCTAAAAGATTGCTGGATTGTGTCCACCAGAGAAGGGTCACTCTGGCAGCTGGGCTCAGACGGATCTGTCGATGTAGAAGCAGATGAGACCCTGACCCCTGTGTTAGAAGGTCCAGCTGAAACACCCTGGAGTGGAATCGCCCGAACTGTAGTGCCTCGAAGGCCGCTACCATCTTCCCCAGGAGACGCAGACAAAGAAGGAGAGACACCTTCTCTGGTCTGAGGAGCAGCTGAACCAACCACCGGATATCCCGGGCTTTGTCTATTGGAAGGAAGATCCTCTGTGATGCCATATCTAAGATTATGCCCAGAAACAGGAGCTTCTGGGACGGATAGAGATTTGATTTCTTAAAGTTTATTATCCAACCGTGTTGGAATGTGGTTCCCAGATGGGAACGTGGAGATAGGCATCCGTGATATCCAGGGATAATAGGAACTCTCCTGGTTCCAAGCTCGCAATAACTGACTGCAGAGACTCCATTTGGAACCAATACATCTTCAGATACAGGTTCAATGGCTTGAGGTTCAAGATGGGCCTGACCGATCCATCCGGTTTGGGTACTACAAACAGCTTAGATTATACAAAATGTGGATACCAGCGCTACCGTATGCCTACCAATGTTCTCGGAAGCAGCTGGACACAGAGTTGTCCAAACTCAAGGGAAGAGATAATAAGTTAGATAGTAGTATCCAGCGCTAACCTACTCTAATGGTGTGTGGGAAAATTTATGTCCAGTGGTGTAGTAATGAATACAAGAAGTGTCAATAACTGTATAATTAATGATTTATTAAAATAAATATAAAGAGTGCTAGGAGTCACTAACGCTCCTATAGTATTAAATTATGTAATATGGGCAGGTATCCAAAATATGGTACAATAAGTGGGGATCAAAGTTCCTGTGCAGTGACACTAGTAGATGGATAAGAGAGCTCCTTTAGGGTGCCTTTCTAAAAACGATATCTGGTGTGGTGTTCAAGATTTTATTGAGATCCTGATCCTGTAAAAGGATGTTCCAATGTTTATGTAGTATTTGTTTGATCCTATAGGCTGATCTATTGTACTGTGTAATGAAATATACGGGTTCTGAATCCGCCTTATCCTTGTTGGCCTTTTTGTCTAAAAGTGTTTGTCTATTGAGTGCAGCAGTTTCTGTGAAAGCCTCTTCCACAAGTTTGGGATACACCACACCAGATATCGTTTTTAGAAAGGCCCCGGACATTAATAAAATACTAGTGAGAAATCATTTCAAACCTACTGGTATTAAACAAACCATTCTACCCACCGTAAAACACGCCAGTGTATTCTATTATTGTAACAAATGTGCAGGCTGCAAGAATATACGGAACAAAACAACAAAAAAGCAAACAGAGTTTCACTCTAATACAGTGAACAGAACATTCAAAATTAAACAACAATGACATGTGACACTAAGGGGGTCATTTACTTACTCAGGTGTGGTTTTGGACTTGAGTATATAGGCAGGACCATGAGACCTTTAAAAACTAGACTATACGAACATATACGAAATATAAAAATTGGATATGACAACCACAGCGTTTCTAGGCATTTCAAGGAGGTACATGAATCCAATCCCATGGACCTCTACTTTATAGCCATAGAGCAACCATGTAGAAATTGGAGAGGCGGAACCACATGGATTTTTTAGATAAACAAGAGATGAAGGGGATATACAATCTGAAAACGATGGCACCGAGAGGCCTAAATGTAGATTTTAACATTAGCATACTGACAAGAAAATAAAACACGAAAATAAATACAATAATAACATGGAGAGCTATCTATATATATAGATCTGTGAGTATAATTACATTATAAATGGGGCATTAAGGAACACACTGATCAGGAATGCAGACAGATACACAGTATAGCGTGGACACACGTGTGTTTAGACATGTATATTTATACACGTACAGCACTTATATATGTGTGTGCCGAGACACACACACATTATAGATGGTCCACCATTTAGGAGAATATTTTACGAATTTGGGCCAAAACAATAGGACATGAGTATGTACTTTGGTCAGGACACTGGCCACAGGAGTGTTATGACTGGTGTTCCCCATAAGTACATATTCAATATTAAAATTTAAATTTATTAGACATTTATATAAGTATCAAACAATACTACACACTACCATATAAAACAGAGTGTTCATCACACATCAATTATAGTTGTATAGTACTATGGTAATAAAGATGTAATTACAACAATTGTAGAAGTGTCATATTATAAGAATACAATTCCCTATAGGAGAGATCCCCCTCCCCTAGAAGCTTTACTTATTTGCTTCTCATATAAGAACATGAACCGTGCGTGTCTATGTGCGTGTGTATATGTGCGCATGCTTAAGTGCACGTAATTGTACATATGTGTGCACCATGTATATCTTCCCTTTCTTCTTTCCCATCTTAGTTTATCGATCCCCTTACATTACATGCATCAAGAATATATACATACAACATGAGATCCAATTACACACCCATACAGAAATCAACACATGATATTGATTTATTTGTTTATTACTTTATTCAACCCACGTACACAATATTGCAAGCTTTTACATAATTCCATTTATATACAGAATTATACTCATGCCCTAAAAGTAGAATATTTCAAACAATAACAGGTACATACGTTTGGACTAAAAAGACTCTTTTCCAAGGAGGAGAACCAGACAGATACGCCCACTGAGGATCTGATTGGAGGATCCATGAATATATACCATATTGAGACTAATGAATATCAACTTGAAAAAGGCCATTAGGCTGAAACGCGTTGTTGATAACACGTGCACTATGCAGCCATTAGCAGACCATCAGAACGATCCACGTCCGGGCATCAGTAACCTCATCTGGCTTTGTGTCCGCCCGCCTTCTTGCCTACCCACACCCCTCGTGACAACAGATGCTGTAGAGGAGAAGAGTCACCGAAGGCTGCCTATACGGATCGCAGAGGATCCTGGTAACACCTACAGCCCGCCCGTGCACCTTGTCATAGTGCATGCTGACATTCCATCCGGCGTACAGACTCTGTGGAGGAGAGCGGTGATCGGCAGTCAGTTTTAGACGGGGGAAAACACGCTACGTCCAGAACACCACTGTGCCAACGGTAAGGGCAGGAGTGCGGGACGCTGCCCCTGTCTCCATTTTAACATTATTTTACACTGTGTCCATTTTTTTACATCTACCCACTGAGTGAGGGCACGTATGATCATTCATACGGAAGGTTAGCCCTGCATGAGGGTACACCTACACCCTGCACCATCATTCACCCCCTTTGGGGTATAATACTAACTGTGTGACGTGTTATATGTGCATTAGCACCATCTCATTTACCACAGACTATCAGAGAGGTGATATCAGGGAAACGTAGGCACGGGGAGCTAAACGGAAAGGGACCCCACATAGGGGTTACCTTATGTTACCTGCACCTAACATAAGTGTCCACACTTATTCAAAGACAAACCTTTTTAATAAGGACCCGACAGTTCTGACCTAAGAACACGTAGACACCCATTGGTGACCTACGGAAAGAGGCACCCTAAAGGAGCTCTCTTATCCATCTACTAGTGTCACTGCACAGGAACTTTGATCCCCACTTATTGTACCATATTTTGGATACCTGCCCATATTACATAATTTAATACTATAGGAGTATTAGTGACTCCTAGCACTCTTTATATTTATTTTAATAAATCATTAATTATACAGTTATTGACACTTCTTGTATTCATTACTACACCACTGGACATAAATTTTCCCACACACCATTAGAGTAGGTTAGCGCTGGATACTACTATCTAACTTACAAACAGCTTAGAGTAAAACCCCATACCTCGTTGATGTTCTGGAACCGGAACTAGCAAAGATGATACTACTAGAGACTGGATAGCCTCCTGTAGAACCCTGGCCTTGTCTGCAAGAACTGGCAGACTTGTAGTGAAGAACCGAAGTGGAGGGGGGACCTCGAAGTCTATTCGGTTCCCCAGGGAAATTAGTCTGCGGATCCACGGTTCTGGAGACGTCTGGTTCCAAACTTGTTGAAATCTTTGCAGGCGGGCTCCCACTGTGGGTGGTCCCAGGTGGGATGGAAGACCGTTATGCCACCTGTTTCTCAGCTGGCTTAGGCTCCTGTCTACGTGCAACAGTGTGTGGGCAGCCTCTACTCTGTCGCCTCTTGCTTGGGAGGGAGCCCCTCTGGCTCTCCCACGAAAGGAAAGTGGCGCACGAAAGGAATGAAACTAAGGTCCAGCGTAAGCTCTTCTGGGAGCCGGTGCAGTTGACGGGAGGAAGGAAGACTTACCCCCCGTGGCCTGGGATATCCATTTGTCTAATTCCAGGCCAAACAGCATGTCGCCATTGAATGGTAAACCCTCCACCGCACGCTTGGATTCTGCATCCGCGTGCCAGGCGCGCAACCAGAGTGCTCTGCAGCCCGAAATAGCAGAAGCAGATTTGCAAGCACTAATCTGACTAATATCTTTTGACGCTTCTCCCAGGAAAACTACAGACTCACGGATGTGTTCTGCTAGTATGCGTAACCTGCTCTGGAAGTACCAGAGTCCAAACCTGTAATCAACTGGGCAGCCCAGCAAACCACAGCCTTGTTAACCCAAGCAGTAACAAGGGTGGGCCAAAGCTGAGCACCCGCTGCAGCATAAATAGATCTTAACGTTGTCTCCAATTTACGATCCGAAGGATCTTTTAGTACTGTGACTCCCGGTACTGGGAGTGCCTTAGAGAGACGGGAGACGGACACATCAACTGGAGGGAGCGTTTCCCACTTCTCCATCAAAAAAGGGTCGCTAGAAGGAAACCGGCGCGGAATTTGGAACCGTTTATCCGGTTGTTTCAAGGCCACTGAGAGCTGCTGTTGAAGATGCAGTGAGAACGGAAAAACCGCCGATTTGGTTGTGTATGAAATAATTCACCCTCCTGGGATGCAGGAATAACATTCTCAGGTAATTTAAGGATCTTTCTGACCGCCAAAATTAGAGATTTCACCCCGGGAGAGGTGGACTCTAACTCTAGAGGGGTATCGTCCTGTAACGCTTCCTCCAATTCCCCTTCCTCTTCCGTAGCGAGGAATTCCTCATCAGACTCTTCTGACCGGAGAACAGTCGATAAAGGACGCTTTTGTGTCGGTCCTTGTAAGGAAGTGGAGGGAGCGGACACAGCTGTACCCATAACCTGTACCAGGGTGTCAAGAGACTTGGTTAGCTCAGCAACCCAGGGAGGCTGAGACTTACATGCCTCAGCTAACTCAGACGTTAAATTCGTCATTACTCCTACCATGTCAGCGGCCCATGGAGGCGCAGGTGAGGCAATAATAGCCATAGGTGGATCAATTGCTATACAAGCATCACATAACGTGGACCCAGCAGCATACGACTTGGTTAGTTTATTGTTACACCTAGAACAAACAAACATTCTTTGAGACGCCTTTGTTCCGTTTGACATGGATACACACAGTCACCACACACAGAGGGACAGAGTATATACAGAAGTAAAGAAAAACAGAAGGCTGGCTTGGGACACAGAGGAGGAGATACACCCCACTCCCTTCCCACAGATCAGATTCCCTGCACCCCCAGTGTATTATGCACAGCCTCTGTACCAGAGCCTTCTGTGCTTAACTTGTAGCTTTGTAGCCAGGAATGGGGAGCAAAAGAATCCAGCATTCAGTTCTGCTGCATTCTTCCTGGATAAGGGAGAGATACAGGCATGAAACAGTTAACAAACGGTAGCCACGCTGTTACTACAGCCGCTTGCCGCGTATAGTGGAGAGACAGCCCGCGCTGCTTAGGCTCCGCCCCCTTCTTCATGCCCTAAGGGCTCCATTATGGCTGCTATGTGGTCCATCCCTCCTCCCCTCCGTGCTACCCGCATGTATCAGCGGGGAAAGGGGAGAAGCAGGGAGCCACGCGTGTAGCGCTGTGTACACACAGCTTCCCTTAGACAGCGCAGGGCAGCGCTGACAGCGGGCTTCCCTTACACAGCGCACAGGTGTAGCGCTGTTTTACTGTGCTATGCACACAGTAACACAGCGCAGCATGCTGTGTTAGCGCTGGGCAGCGGGGCAGGAGCCGGGGCATGCGCAGCTTGTTACTCACTGCGTGTCCCCTGTAGTCTCTCTTTGGCAGGTCAGCAGTCTTCTTGTGTGAAGACTTAGCTGTGGCGATAAGGAGCTGTCAGAAGCTCTTGTAATGAGCCCTGTGCACTCCTTCCGGGTGTTTGCTAAAACACCAGGGCGCCAGGTACCCGGACCCCACCTTTTAGATAGGTGGCAAAGGGTACCTATAGGAGTGTAAAAGATGCTTTTAAATAAAAAAATTAAATGTATTTGCTGGAGCACAGCATAATGTGACCAGCTCCATGAGGCACATTTTCTAAACTGAGGGCTGATGGGGCATAGAGGGGGAGGAGCTTCACACTTCTAGATTATTTTAAAGTGCCAGCTCCAGTTATCCACGCCTCTATACCCCAGCGTAAGCACCTCCAGTGTCCCCTAGTGGATGAAAGAGAAAAGAAGTTTGTTTCCTTGTTTTTTGGTGAATAACTTCAACAGCTCTCAAGGTAAAGCTGGCAAATCTTAGTTATTTAGTATCGAAAAAGTAACCTATTAGACCACAGAGACATTGCGACAAATCATATATAAAATTAATTGGTCTGTTTGTTTGTCCGGTTATGCATTTGGATACCCCTGCACCGATTGGGAAACCAATGTGAGGTGGTCCAGTTGGATCCTGGCCTGGTTTTAGGGGGATTAGGGTCCCAGTCGCACCTTCCATTGGTGTACGCTGGGCAGAACATTGACCTGGGGAGCGTGTTCTAAGCCTTCCACTGGATGGATTTGGACAAAAACTTGATAGAGTGGTAATATTGAATCCCAGAAGACATACTAGGGGATTTAGATCCCAGTCGGACCTCCCGTTGGTGTATGCTCTGCAGAACTTGAATCAGGGAATGCTGGGCAGAACTTTGACCCTGGGAGCCTGTTCTTGGCCTTCCACTGGATGAAAACTTCACAGAGGTATGGCAATTGGTCTGGGATGCGGAGTGGTTATAGTCCTGGTCGGACCTCAAGGTGGAGTGCACCGGGCAGAACTTTTACCCACGGAGTCTGTTCTGGGCCTTCCACTAAATGGATTTTTTATATCACATAAAACTTAATAACTTGAAGAAACACCCCTGCAATTGGGATGAAACCAACGCGAGGTGGTCCAGTTGGGTACTGACCAGGTTTTAGGTGGGTTAAGGTCCCGGTTGGACCTCCTGTTGGTGTACGCTGGGCAGCACTTTGACCTGGTGAGACTGTTCTGAACCTTCCACTTGATGGATTTGGATGAAAACTTCACAGACGAGTGGCAATTGGTCTGGGAGGCCTAATGGAGTGGTTGGGGTTCCTGGTCGGACCTCATGGCGGAGTGCGGCGGACAGAACTTTGACCCAGGGAGTGTGTTCTGGGCCATCCACTGGATGGATTTGGAGGACATCACATAATAAAACTTATTAACTTGAAGATTTAAACCCGGGCAACTCCGGTACTTCAGCTAGTCTCTAATAACTGGTACCAACAAATCTGTCCAGGCCATTTTAGAATGTCTTTGAAGAATAAGCAATAATTTCTTTTCACTGTTTTTTTTTTTGCTTTATTCTAATATATGTAAATAAAGGCATGCAGGTATGCATTAGACAATAGCTTTTAATTTCATTACCCCTTTCAGAAAAAAATGAAGCACTGTTTCTTTCAATGAGCTGTAAGGGTACTAACAAATTTGTCCATGTCTGATTTGGGATCAAGGTAGGATACATATCTGGGAGAAAGTCTTGATATAAACACCTACACCTGAATTCATGAATGCCAAGTTGGGAATGATCCTCCCCCAGCCCTGGATACCATTATTTTTCTGCAGTGCAGGTAGTATTGTACGGTGATCACATTACTCACCAGGGATAACTCTATGATCACCTCTTTCAAATGCAGCTGGCCCGATATTTCTATGCTGTACGGTGAGGCAGACAGATGGCTTACATCACCGCACCTTTTTCATTTATTAATTTTTTTAGTACATTAAAAAGTTATAACATCCCAGAACATCTTGGGGGCCAGTTGGGACAGCCATTTTTTTTTACATTTTGCTAGTCCATCACCTCCCCCTCAGTGGACTACGAGTTGGACTCGTCATCCAGTTTTAATGTGCATGCTACGTAGAGATTAATAACAAAAATACATTTAAATATACATAGTTTTTCTTAGAACACTAATGAATGCAAATGTTAAGTCGGAGTTTCCCAAACGCTGTCCTCAAGGTTCCCCACCAGTTCATGTTTTAGAGATATCCATGGCTGAGCACAGGTGACTTAATTAGTACCTCAGCCAATTTGATATAACCACCTGTGCTCAACCATGGATCTCTCTAAAACCTGAAATGTTGGGGAGCCTTGAGGACCGCGTTTGGGAACCTCTGTGTTAAGTGTTAACAAAAAATTAACGGTTTCAAAGCTAATGCTCTTCAATATGAACTTTCCATCTGGCTCCAAATAAAAAAACTTTGCAATATATATTCATGGACATAAGGATTCTCATATTAAGCCAATTAAAAAAAAGTTACTGAGAGGGTAATATGGACTTGTCCATTTGAAGATCCACTTTACAATGTGATTATTTGTTGCAGGACTTTTGATGTCTATTTGTTTATTGTGTGAATATAGTTAGAACATTCAATAGGAGAGCACAAATGTGATATGGGAAGGCTTATAAGATAGGAATAATGTACATATGTTACTTTATTTCATTACTGAAACAATATATTGGCTCTTTCTAGTTCCCAGAGAAACACTTTACAACACAAAAATAAATGATATCTTATACTTGTTCTCCTACAGTATATCTTATACTAGGTAAATTTATTATTATGCTCAGTGGCAAGATTCATATCTCAGAACACTTTTCTGCAAACATAACAAACCTGTATCGGTTCAATGATGATTATTCTGTACACTAAGCCCACTGGGATCTAAACTAGCAGGAAACATGTAATACTCCGTTAGAAAGTGCATGATATATGGCTTTAGGCAACTGTAACTAAATGGTGTATAGAATATGGGTGGGAGGGTGCAAATTTATAGTTTGCAGGTGGGTGCGGAACACCCTAGCACCGGCCCTGATCGTGGAGTTTACAAACACATTTTATATTTTTAGCTAATTTTCAATTAAATTTAATGATTCTGTAAAGCAACATCTTCTCAGTTTTATTACATAACACTTATTTGACAAAAAATATGTATTATAGTAATTTTTCTACATTTTAACAGTCATTTAACAAAAGACCTTAATGTTGCCAAGCGAGGTGACAAATATATAACTTTTTTTAATGCAATTTAAGAGCACAAACACAGAAACAGTTTTGATATGTAAACACTTTTACACGTGATGCAACATATTAAAAAAACTGCAACCATATGTTTAAAGAACTCAGTAGTAGCAGTCAAAAAATGCACATAGCATGTGTAAGCATTTCAGCATGTTTTCAAAGTGTTCAAAGAAGTGAGCCCATGTGGCTAGTGCGATTCATATTTCAGGTACTTTTAACCAATTTGCAATATTTGAAGACATTAAGACATTACTCCGTCGACTCTACCTGAAATTGCATATTGTGTATTTCATTTGTTGAATTAGATGTCAGTAGTCTTTAGTCCTCTTCCCTCATGTGCTCTCTTGTTTCTCAATCTTACCATCTCCTCCTCCTGCTCAACAGTAGCACTGAACATTCCGATTCACTTAGCAATGTCATTGTGGATACGATGACTGTTTATGCAGTAATCCCTATATGGCTTCCATGCTCTGCATTGTATTGAATTGTAAGTCTTTTGCACTTTATGGGGGAAAATGTAATAGCCTGCGTGATGCAGGCATCAGTGAGTTTCTGGCTAGTCTGCCTGATATTCTAAAGAGTTAAAAATGGAAAATGCAAAATCAAACTGGTTTTGCCTTTTAAATGATTGTCCCTTTAAAGCATCAGGCAGACTAGCTAGAAACTCGCCGATCCCGGTATCGTGCAGGCTATTACATTTACCCCATCTTGTTATCTCTGTACTGTATCTGTTTATGAACTTTGCAAGGCACTGCGTACCCCTGTTGTGCCATATAAATAAAGGATAATAATAGCCGTAGCTGTATACTTCTATCTCGCTCTTTTTAAAAAAAAATCTTTTTAGCACAGCTGCATAGCAGGGCACTTCTGCACTCGCCTCAGTACATGTGACATCCTGGTACATAAAAAGAAGAGGCTTTGAGCAGTATGTCATTACCTCACTTTTGCCTATTTCGACATCTGACACTTGAGTTTATTTACACATATGTGGCAATAGAATCCACATTTATTAAATTACGTGTTGCTTATTTCTTTTACAGAAATTATATGTCAGCAACTAACACAATTAGCTGTAGTATGTGAACACAGCATCCCCGTAAATAAAACAATTTTCCTTGGAGAACGTTGGCATTGACCAATCATAGATCGCTTGTTTATTAGATCGGCCATCTTGTCCAGTATCAATCGCACTGCCCACAGGAAACACAATTCTCCTCATCTCCTCCACCAGCCCTAGAATGATAAACGGGGAGCAAATCCATGTGTACCTTTCCCTGAGTATGCCACCAACCACCTGACTTAGATAAAGGTGATAAGAGCAGGTGTTTTATTTGGCCTGTGTGAAAGGCCTATTTACGTCAGGCCAGCTAGTTGTGAGGGAAGACTCTATGCCAAAACACAAGTGGTAAATCAGGCTCGGTGCCATAAATATAATCTTATATAGAAGCACAGGTGATTTTTTAATTTGTTGCTTTTTCTGAATATAATGCTTCAATCATCGTAGGAGATAATCTAGTCTAATTAGATTCAAAAATTAAAATTCTCCTGAGTCAAAGTAGATAGGAATATTTAGTACAGGTACAAATCATAGCTATTAAACAAAATGATATCAGTCTTAATTCTTTATGGAATGCTCTTCCTGCTTCTGGCATTAAGTCTGAGTTCTCACTATGTGCCTGGCTTTGGCAAATTTGATTCACGGGCAGAAAACAAGTCAGTGGTCATCTGAACTGCTTGGCTCAATCTCATCATTCCCTTTGCTCATTTGTATAAGCATGTCCAAAGGAAAATGTGGCTTGTCATATCCACAGGAGTTTGTAACAGGTTTAGCATCACTGGGTGGTTCCTGCTTGGCATTATCCTCAGACTCCTCCAACCCAGGACTAATGCTAGAATCATTGTCATCGTTACTGCTACTATTTGTATGGAAATATTTGTTACTGCTAGACTCTTCCTGTGCATGTCCATCCTGGCCTTCATCCGATATCTGTTCAGTTTCTGTCAAAGAGCTTTGGTACTCAGGTTCAACACTTCCTTCTGAAACGGACATGGGTGACACATTTTTGTCCACATTTCCCTCCTCCATCCACTGTGTTTGTTCCTCAGGTGATTCAAGAGGAGATATAGAAACATGGTCATATGTGGTCCTTTGCTCTGATGACATAATGCGTTGTGTTATGTTTCTTACTACAGTCCCCTGTGAAAAGTGAAAAGAAAAGTATTAGTACAACTCTTTCAGCACATAATATCAAATCAGAATCACCTGCAGAAAATTCCATTTAATCAAAATGACTTGTTCGTATTACTTTTTAGGTGTATTTAGTTAAGGTAGTCACCATTATGTGCAAATATATGTATAAGCCTGTTATTTTTCTTGGAAAGTGTGGTGCAACAGACTGTATGATAATGATTATTCTCATTACTATTTGTACAGGTGCTTTCTCCACCCCGACAATTCTTCCAGTCAAGACTATAATGGACAGCTAGGAAAAATGGCTGTCTACAACCCAAAAATGGAGGCAAGAGTGAGAATGTGTAGTTCCTTCCTCCATAATTGCCTTGATACATAGATCTCTAAGTTTATATGTATTACTGTCTTAAGGTGCATACACACTTGGCGATATTACTGAGTGATTGCACGATTACGACATCGTAATTGTGCAATCGCTCAGATATTGTGCACAAATCGTGCACTATGTCGGAAACGACCAGCGATGCGCACTCCCGCTGGTAGTTTCCGTCATCTATCATCACCTGAACATGCAGGCCAATCTGCCAATAACGACAGATTAGCCATGTTCAGGAATGATGGAGGGTGCCTACACTGAACAACTGATCGTTCAGTATAGGCACTACAGGGGTTTAGGAACGACGGTACGATTACGATGTCGTTATCGTACTGTCTTTCCTAATCGCCTAGTGCGTACGCACCTTTAGAGTGCTACACAGTATTACTAAATATATTATACTGGTTCTTATTAATAGTTTGCCTCATTGCCTTTTTGTATGCAATTATTGTCTGCCTTCTAAACATCATACAAGAAAAAATCCACAAGTCTATCAAGCAATTTTCAGAGATAATCCTTGAATTTAGTTAAGCATAACATGGATTGTTGGTGGACATCTTTCTGCTTTCTTTGTCAGATGTACGATGACAAATTTCCTCAGAAGCGAATGTATAGCCTTCTATAATTACAATAAAGAGCAGTGTGATATATTTTGCATTTGCAAAAGTTGCACTATGAAAGATACTAACCTGATTGTCAAAAGTTATTTTAAAGTAAAACATAAAATGTAAAAAATATATATATATATTTTCAGA
Source organism: Taudactylus pleione (assembly GCA_031769625.1). Lineage (NCBI taxonomy): Eukaryota > Metazoa > Chordata > Amphibia > Anura > Myobatrachidae > Taudactylus > Taudactylus pleione. The sequence continues at coordinate 12,343,026 of JAUIMM010000006.1, forward strand.
ACAGTATTATGTACTGCACTATATATTAGTTTGTTAAAAGCTTAATTGAAGTAAAAAGTGTCATAAATATCTACAAGGCTACATAGGCCAGTAAATGTCCAGCTATTTGCATTTAGCATAGTTGCAAGAGGTTATCAGTCTGTTGGCAGATGAAATGCTTAGCGTCATAGCAGCATTTTTATTGGCTCATAGGCAGTGTCTCATATTACCAATATGCCCTTAAATGTACTGGCACTAACAGACCTTAGTAGGCCACTAATGTAAATTTGACCCTTCTAAAACATACATAAGCAGTTGAACATATTGTACATCCCTCACTTATTTAAGCAAATTGTCTTTGTCACTGGTATATTACATGCTATCCATTTTCCAGACATACTACAAAATAACATACATTTTCCAACTTACCAGTGACTTAGGCACCTTAGCGTTAGCTGCTGTCTTCTTTTTGAAAACACAAATTGCAAAGAGAACGAACAAAATAAGGGCCAAAGTGATCGTAGTGAAAATGATGATGACAGATTTAGAAATACCTTGGAGGAAAAAAAAATAAATTAAACATTTAGATTTAAAATTTTACCTAAATCACTTTTGACTCAAGACTAATACAGACTGAGGTGCCAATATACTAGTTCATGAATGTCTTTAGTAGATAAGTTTCTTCTAAAAGGTAACATTTTACAAGATTACAGGTCAGCCCTTCTGGGCAGGAGTAATAATTATTCATGACAACAGTGAAAAGAATTGTTGGAGTAACTGATGTGCAATTAAAATAGCGTAAAATACATTTATCATAACATTATTTCATGTTGTTAACTCTAGAAGTATATAAAATAGTGTATATAAAATTGTGTGGAAACCTATTATCAAAATACTTCCTTGATTATAATGACAGAAACAGTGTAGCCAGTTTAAATCAAGGGAATGGTATATGAAGCTTATATAGGCATATAACAGAACATAAATGATGCATTTTAAAACGTTTAGTACATATGTACAAATAGTGCCCAACACTGGCACATCTAAAGCTTTCTGTGACATTTAAATGGAGGACATTTTCAGCTTTGAAGACATGTTTAACATGATTAAACGAAGGCAGTCTTCAGCCGCCACAAATAACTCCTTATAATGATAAACCCTTTGTTGCAGGAAGCACTGAACTGAGAGAAGCATGGGTTTATAACTTATTTTTAGGAAGAATTGTTTGCTAATACAAAATGCTAGCAGGTTTTTACTCAGACTATACTATATAAATCACATTTCCCAAAGCTGAAGGACATGTCTGCTTTTAGGTATTCTTAGTAATCTTCAACCAGTCTGCATATATAGACAAGAAATGAGGGTTCTTTGAACAAAATAAAACAGACAAAAAATAAAATAAGCACATCCTCTGCAAACATTTGTTAAGACACAAGGGTATAATATTACACTGTGCACAATACTTCAGACTTAACACTTTAATCTAATTTTTAGCATCAAAAGGCCATCCTATTAAAACATTTAGCACCAACGTTATATAGGATACTATCTAGAATTCTACATCAAGTCTGAAATGTACAATTAAAGTGGTTTCAAATTCTGTAACACAAGTGTTGACATTTTACAACTGAATTTTAAAAGTCAAATACAGGAAACGGTATGAAATTAGAATTAAGGAAGTGCTATTTAGGTTTGTTCCTTGTTCAGTTAAACCCCAAAGCTGTACTACAGTCTTGTGTAGTTTATTATAGGTTATATAAGTAAGTGCATGTTATAGTTGGATTTGGGTGAAACAGTATTGTGTATTAGTAACTAACCATTTGATGCAACAATCTCTATGCATATTTCCTTTGACTTTTCAATGGTCATTGGGTCATTGTCCAGTACACCTTGTGCAGATATACAGTAAATGTTTAGGTTTAAGTTTGAAGTTGAAATTTCGGCTGAACATCCCTGCTCATCACAATTGTCTGTTGACTGGAGTAACAAAAAAAAT